>JARHVA010011471.1:0-53630 GCA_037957365.1 Torreya grandis | reverse complement strand
TGATTTGAACTTATATGAATAAGTTAACCATGAATCCAATCTCATATTTTAGAATTAGATTTCATAAATAAAATTCACAAAATAAATCTTTCCTATTAGGAGTAATACTCAAAAGATATACATAAATTCTCTCTCATATTTTATCTCATGGTTTTATTCATATATAAAATTTCTCATGGAGAAAAATATTGTAGATAGATGAGGGTTGTCTATAAGACAAAAGATTTTCTCTTATTTTACAAGTTTATTGGAGAAAAACTTAGCTATTTTAATTTTGATGTTTTGCTTCCTAATACTCTTATTTTAATTTCTTGATGTCTTAGTTAAGCTTTATATTTTCTATCTTAATCTCCTTGAGTTCAATATAGGTCATATCTCATATAGACATAACATCTTGATAAGACAACAAGATTTGGGACTTCTTTGTCTTCTTATTGTTCGGGATGGGTTTTAAACTTGTTGTTCTAGTATTGTTTTTAACTCACATATATTTTCTTGGAGTGATCCTATATCCTTGTATTTTTATATAGAAATTTTTTTTAACTCTTTCAAAAAAAAATTCTCAAAGAGGAGATATTATTGTCCCTACCTTGGATTTGTAGCCTAAGGAAAGTAGTCTCTTCTACCTGCTGCTTCATTTAGATTTCGCTTTAGAAACAAGGACTTCTTGTATTTCAGTGTTTTCTTATAAATTGGAAGAGTGGGGATTTTTCTTCTTATTATTATTTATTATTTGGGGCTTTACAATTTTCAAGGTATGGATTTGATGATGAAGGATGAGGAGGGGAAGGTGAAGATAATGAAGATGGAGGAACCCCTGATTCTAGCCTCTTCTAGGGTTTCTTGCATGTCATCCAGTTATTCAATTCCTACTCTATGTTCCTCTTCAACTTATACATGAAAATTCTCTTTTATTCAAGGTTACTCACCCACACGTGTGTGTGCCATATTAGTTTGATGATTGAGGGTTTCCCCAATGTCTTTAAAGTATCCCTTTCTAAATCTTCATCCTCTTGCAAAATCAACTTTCTTCTCCATTTTAATGGAGAAGCATGTCTGGATTCTTTTGGTACAAGATTATATTTTTCATTAAGAATATATTCTCAAAACTTTGGTTTGAGGTAGTTCAAGTCTATGTCTTTCTTACTAAAAAAAATAACAATGGGCTATTGAGTACTAGTTAGCTCTGGATTCACTATGGAGCTAGCTTGTGAAACCCTAGATATCAATTTTTCCTTTATATAAATTCCTTGGTTGGATTTGGATTAACCTCAAAGCCCACCTATGAACCCCTTGATTTCAATTTCTTCTTTGAATATTCTCTGGAGTTGGACCTTCTATGGAAGTGCCTTCTTTGGAGCTAGGTTTTGGAGTCCTAATTATATATAGTCTTCTCCTTTTTGGTCTTAGGTTACCTCTTTATTTTATTATTCATAAAGGATGCCCATGATACCTATACATTTGGTTTATTAATAAAATTATGATTATAAATGAGTTGAATAAGCCCACCATGTCTAATAGAAACCTAACCCTTTTTGATGCTTTACAACCATAACTTGTATGGCACCCAAAAAATATAAAGGCAAATTTATTCTTTGTTAAGACTTATGTAACCATTGACTTAAATGAATGAGAATTATGATGAAATCATAACCTGATAAACCATATTGGCCATCAAAATCTAGATATTAATCACCGAAAAAAAATTTGTCCTTCATGATTCTGGCAGACTTTCCCTTTTTGTTATTTTTGTCATTCCTTGAGGGATTATAATTAGTTTAGGATCTAGTTCTCCTTCCTCATGAAATATACAGATAAGGTCATTGAAATTTATCCTACCTATTATTCTTATGCCTTCATTTGGAATACCTACTAGCTCATTAATTTCTTGGATAGTAAATACAATCTACACCCCTTCACTGTGGAAAAATTATCCTTTAAATTGGTGACAAATTTTTTCACCAATCTTTCATCATACCCCTAGATTTTTTTGAAAATTTTTATCCATCCTAATATTTTTAAAAACATGACATCTACTACTTCATATTATAGTAATAAAATTTTAGATTTAGGCTTTGATTTCTTCTTAAGATCCACGGTGAGAAATTGTATGGCTTTTTGTTAGTGTAGGTGTTTTCCCCACCTAGTGGTTTTACTTACATGTCTTTTTAGCTTACTTAGCTTAGTTAATTAAGTCATTAGGGGTCATTTACCTTTAAGTGGGTTGTAATTATGAATTAGTATTTTACCTTTTTGGTGACATAATTTCACCTGATATGTACTTTCTTCTTCTTCTAAGTTGGTTAATGCAAACATTTCCTTTGTGGAATTTTCTTGTTTTTAGAGATCTCATTCTACCTTTATAGGAATTTGACATTACTACATGATAGCTATTCAGATATCTTTGTGAACTCTACAATGGTATCAAATCTTTTTTGATAGCCTCATGCAATTGTCTCCTTTGGCATGATCCTCCTACTTTTTGCCATAGCTAGTTTTGTTATTTCATGGCCATTTTTTTACCTTGGAGGTGTGATTATTCTCTACCTTGAAAATCATGTCAAATGACCTTAGATAAAAAATATATTTACATATTCCTTGTGGGTTTTTCAATATATAAAAATGGGGTCTCTCTTATATTTTTGAAAAAAGTTCACAGATTTTCTAGAAATCAAGTTTCTTCTAGTTGGTTGGGACACCTATACATAACTCCAAGTAAGGGTTTGTCAAAACCCCCAAGAAAGTAAAGCTCATTCAAAAACTTTGAGTAAGTAGTGTTTAGTTATAACCTTAAGTAAGTAGTGTTTAGTTGAAACCCCAGGCAATTAAAGGTCCTTCGGAGCTTTGATCAAGTAATGCTTAGTCGAAAGCCTGAGTAAGTAAGGGTCTATCAAAACCCCAGGGAAGTAAAGCTTTTTTTGAAACCTTGAGAAAGTAATAATCAGTCAAAAATCCTAATTAATTAAAGTAGTGTGGAAAACATAAGCAATTAAAGCACTTTTTGAAGTCTGATTAGAAGTAATACTCATTTAGAATTCTGAGTAAGTAAGCTCTAGAACCCCCGCATGATGTTAAGTAGGGTGTCAAATTTTAGGTGAAAGGTAATGAAGAAATAGATTGAATTTTTTTTATATTTTTAGATTTTTAGATGAAATAAAAACAAGAAGTAATTTCCCATTTTTGGAAAGGGCCCAGGAATGTATAGAATTAAAACACTTGTAAGTGCAATAACTTTCAATTCTTAGCTCCATTTTGGGTGTTGTTTTTTTTTAAAGTGCATAGTTTTTTAAGATATACACATTAGTGGTATTTTTCTTGAATTTTATAAACATCCATTTTATTCATTGTGTAATGGCCTAAATCTCACTTCATCACTATTATACTCTCTCTTGGATGCATTATTGGGTGAATTTGACGTCCCTCTAGTTCCTTGTACTTATGCACCTACTGATCAAGAAGCATTTTTGATTGAATCCAAAGGTCTATATTATCATGATTTTATTTGAAATATTTAGGGTGGTTACTACTGATAGTTTTAAGGGGGTATTGTGTTATGCTATGTATTCTTTTTTTTCTATATTCTTCTTTACTTACTGCAACAATCTTTACTTCTGCACTATGGATTCACTCTCTATTAGTTTGCTTAAACCATTTAATTATCATGAATGGAAATCGATAATGGAAAATCATCTTGCAATCCCAAGGGGTTACCATCAAAATTATAATGGGCATTGAGACTGAACCTACTGATGCTGGAGTGAAAAATAAAATGGCTTAACTATTGTGATAAAGTCTATAGACTACTCTATCTTTACATCTCCCTAGATCTACTCTTTCACATTAAATCTACCAAAACACCTAAAAAGGTGTGGGCCCAAACTCACCAAGCTCATTTGGGTGTAGGATGTGATGAGAGGGACATGAGATAGAAAATGAGCTCATTAGATTGAGCCTAGATGAATTCAACACTCTTTAGGACTTCTTCACTAAGTTCAAACTTTTGAGATTGCAGTTGAAAGCATGTGGAATTGACAAGAAAGATGAACAACTTATTCTATAAATACTCTTTTAAATTGGGTCTTAAATATTTTATATTTGTGTCCACTTTCTATGCCTCTAAGAGTGCTCTTGACACTGCATGGAAGATGCCTTCTTTAGATACTTTTGTTTCCAACCAGATTTAGGAGCAAGATAACTTGATACAAATGGGCACAATGAATTCATCTACATCTCACGCACTGATTGCTAAAAAAGATAAGGCTTCTAACAACAAAGAGAGGAAGTAGAGCAATAAAAATGATGAGAGGGTGAAAATATTTCCACCTCCAAATCAAATAATGTGACATCTTCTTCTAGTCATAATTATAAGAAAGATTAGATCAAATGTGGGTATTTCTTAGGTAAGCATGATGAGAGTAAATTTTTGAAGAATCAAATTGACCACCTTACTATCCTTTTTATTTAGAATAACATAGGTGTTCTCGATTCTATCAAATTGTCTTCATCAACCCATGAATCTACTAAGGTAAATGACTCTGGCAAAGAAAAGGAAAAAGAGAATAACAAGGGGAAACAAAAAGGAAAATCCTTAGTTGCATTTGTGCCTCCAACTCCTACATGGGTCATTGACTGTTGTGCTTCATATCACATGGCCTCTTCACAGATTGAGTTCAATTCCTTACAACCATGTGACATGTCCTCTATATAACTAGGTGATAAAACTTATAAAAAGGTTCTCAAGAGAGGGTTTATTGAAGTGAGTGGTGGAACATTCAATAATGTTCTAAGTTTTCCCTCACTCTCAACTAATCTTCTATCAGTTAACTAGGTTACTCACCTTGGTCTGGGCATGCAAGTTGAATTCACTCCAGATTTAGTGTACATCAGGGAGTTGCACAATGATACTATTTTGGCTATGGGAATGGTTAATCATCAGACTCAGCTATATAGCTTCTCACACTTTGCTTTTAACTCCCCAAATTCTTTAGATTCCTCTTTAGACTCACATGTATCTATTGACACTTCTAAGCCTAAGCATTTTTTTGATATTGACAACTCTTCTTCTGCAAATGACTAAATTAGTAAAGTGGACATACCTCCACCATCTCCTTGTCACCTTCCAAATATTTAAAAGTTAGTTCTTGATCCACCTACCTCTAGTCTACTTTTGTAATTATAGGGAAATGGTCTACTAATCTAGGATACATCAGACATCAGGTAGTCTATTTCATAGTTATAGAGGATTCTTTAGATCTTATTCACCTCTAATTCTAGTTCACCATCTTGGCATATAATAGTTGGGCCATCTACCTCACAGTATGAGAATAATTCATTTATTAGGAATTTCACCTTGGTTAAAGATCCATAAGGCACTTGGTGGATAAACTAACTATTTCAAGGTGAATCACTCTTCAATGCTTCTACTTCTGATTCAAAGTCACTTTTGAGCATTCCTCTAGGGGATGCTAGGTGGATATAGTCAATTTTAGACCTTAGTGGGGATTTTTAGCTCTCTTCTTTTCTTTTCTCTCTTTTGTGGAGAAGTTTTATTCCTACAGGGTTTTTCCTTTACCTCAATTTATGGGAGTTATATTGTGCTTGGGTACCTCATCAGGCCTCATTATCGAGACCCAATTCTTCTACCCACCTAAGGTATGCTTTAGGCGGGGTGTTAGTGTAGGAATTTTCCCACCTAATGGTTTTACCTACATGTCTTTTCAGCTTACTTAGGTTAGTTGATAAGTCATTAGGGGTCATTTACCTTTAAGTGGGTTCTAATTGTGAATTAGGGTTTTACCTTTTTAGTGACCTAATTTCACCCTATATGTACTTTATTCTTCTTCTAAGTTGGTTAATGCAAAAAAATTATTTATGGAATTTTCTTGTTTTTTGAGCTCTCATTATGCCTCTATAGGAATTTGACATTACTACATGCTCGTTATTCAGAGATATTGGCAAAATCTAACACTTTCATGGGGTAAGAATAAAGTATTTAAAAAGTTTTTTACATGAACAAGTAGTTAAAATTAATTAACATGCTTTATGATTTAAAATCTACATTCAATTATATCTAAATTTGGGATATACCCCAGGGTTTACTCATATGTGGTGTGTCTATTTGATGATGGAGGCAAGGAATGTCAGATATGGAAAGGCCACTTTTTATTAGTTGAAAGAGAACATATATCCTTCGCAGGTACTTGAATTAAATTTCCAATCCTTGAAATTGAATTCCAAAGCTATTGAGAAGGAAAACTACCATGCTTGCATCAAAATATACCTTTTCCCATGATTGTTAATGATGTCATAAGAATGGCATCATATTCTTTTTTGTCAAACCCCTTTTTGGTATATATATATTTTTAGGACACTTTTCTTCTAGTAGGACACCTTCCCAATTTGGGTAACCTCCTTAAATGGTGAGAAAACATCATAAAACCTAAGTCTAATCCTACATAGAAAACCCATTAACCTTGAATCACCTAAATAACCCATGAATCTTAGTGGTTTCTTATTTTTATGGTTGGATGAGATGTGATGGTAGTCATGTCATGCCGTAGTGCCAGATAATTGCACAAGCCCTATATAATTTTCCACTTGAAGAGATATTCAGCCTATAGAGGGACTTAAAATCACCCATAACACACATAAAATCATATGTATCCATTATAATATTTCTAATTAAATGTCTAAGATATGAAAGTGCAAGGTATACACTAATTTTATTTTATTTTTGTTATTTAGTAAATTGATTTTATAAGGCTGGTTTTATACCCTACCTACTCATAGGAAATAACCATATGCATAGACATCTCAGTAAACATAAGTTACAGGAGGTAAAGGACACTCCTTCCTTATATATCTTTGTAACTAGATAGATAAACAAAACTACCCATTCACTTGAACTTTGAAAGATGCCTAGCTAAAAATTATTCAAATAAAATTATTGAAATTTAGACCAATAGCCAACTAAATAAGCATATCAAGAATAATGTATACTCAATTATGTTGTAAACCCTTTTAAAAATTTATATTTTAAAAATTTCATTTCTTTAATGTTTTATTGGACCATAAATGTGCTTCTTAGATAGAACTAACAGTTTTTTAAATAAATCTTAAGATAATCTTACATCCCACACTTAAATGTATCTTCTTTCAAAATTTTAACTAATACTTAAATATATATATATATATATATATATATATATATATATATATATATATATATATATATATATATATATATATATATATATATATATATATATATATTTGTAACATTTTGTATGGTGCTATCCTCCTAGAATTTATATTGGTTTCTTTCATTTCATTGGAATCCCAAAGGTTTTTGTACCTAAAAGTTATTTTGTTTATGCATTATAAATATCCATTCTAATGTTTTCCCTCTCAAATTTGTAAAATTAAATGATAATTCCACATAAAATTGGAGATTTAAATGAGTATAGAATATGAATGATTTATTTTTGATGAAATATCTAATCATAATTTAGTTTTAGGGAATGTAATGATAAAAACATATGCTTAGAGTGATCTAAGAGAGCCAAATTTAGAAGTATTTCATAATATGCAATAGGTAGATATGAGATCAGCTATGTTCACTATTGAGATTCATTTTCAACCACATTTAGGTGTAGAAAACATTAATTTGGGTAGATAAATTCATTCTCAAATAGTCAAAACAAGACTCAAATTAGATATTTTTTTGAAAATTGTTTCATTGATATGTATGCCAATTCTAGGAGCATTGAGGATGCTCACCAAGTGTTTGAGGAAATGCCTAAAATAAGTTATATCTCATAGACATTATTTATTTTAAGAAATGGAAAACACAAGCTTAGAAAGGAAGTAGTCTAACCTTTTAATAAAATGCAACAGACTGACAACATATCATTATCATGTATAACTATATCAATTTTTTCAAATGTAAACCTCTTGAAATTTATGGTGGGGAGGGATAATTTGAGCTAGATAAATTTTATTAATTTTAATTTAGTTTACATAAACATTGTAGGAACTAAAATTGATTAGTGAATTCAAAATTGAAAAAATGTGAGATGTCAAATTGGAGGGTGGAGGGAAAATTTAGAGAGCAGATTCAAAATATTAGAGTGTTTTTTTTCAAATTTAATTACCACTGAGATGATCCAAATCATGGTTTTTTTGTTAGATTCCCAAAATTTTCAAGGAGTGACAAGAGACAAGTAGGTCAAATTTGGAAGAAGGAAAACTCATTTACTATCAATTTCTAGTATGATTTCTTCCTTCTATTAAAAAAATATAAGATTTAATACATATATTTATTAGTTGAAAGTTGTATTTTAATTTTTTTTAATATTAAATATATAATTCCAGGAATGTGTAAAATATTGTGAGTATAAGAAGGTTTTTTCCTTATGTTGTTTCATTTTTTCTTGCCAGATGGACCTAAATGTAAACATGGGAAACATGAGTAAAAAACTATATGTTTTGTGTGTGGAGTTGGATGAAGAAATGACACCATTTAAAAATGAAATAAAGAATTTTTTTAATGTAGATGAAAACTATTTGATAATATTGGGCTGAAATCATATAGATATATGGGCTAAGGTAAATTTGTATCCTCTTGATCCTTCAACCAATGTTCCTCCCTTATTTGAAAGCATCACCAAGATGATCAAATTTATATGTAATGGTAATAATGTGTTGTTTGGATATTATATGAGGTTACAAGGAAGTAGAGAAAATATTGATAAATATATCAATGTAATGAGAAATAAGATGCCTGAAATGGAGAAGATAACCTCTAGTCTATTAGAAGTGAATAAGAGGCTGGAAGTTAAATCTATTGAACATTTTCAAGTAAAAAATGTGTTGCTTCAAGAAGTGACATCTTTTTAATAATTAAAGTAAGGTATTAAATTCCAAAGTTGAAAACCTTAATAACACAATAAAAATAATAAGGAACACTCCTATAATAGGAAGGACCAGGGTAATAAAGTTAAATAGTATTGTGTCTCTAGTACCTTCAGGAGGTGGTCTTAAAAAAAATATTCAAGTTGAATTTTTTTTTATTGATCCTTATAGATTTTATGCAAGTAAATACATAATTCATACCTAAACATTGGTTATGAAGAGCCTATTTAATAAAGATGAATTATTATCCATGCTTCGCTAGCCACAATGTTCCTCTATAAGAAAATCTTTGATTGATGAAATAATAAACCAATTGCCATCTTCAATCAGTGCTAGTGATGTCTAAGGTGCTTGTGATAATGTAGGGATTAGTTTAAGAGGATATAAATAACTATTTAAGGAATTTTGGGGCTAGAATATTAATGTTGGGATCACTAAGGTTTTTGTGCCTCATCCATCTCATGTTAGAGTGGAATGAGCTAATAGGAACAAAATAATTAAATACTTTGTTGGAGATATGTTTCACATCCAAGATTCCAAGGATGATTATGTAAGAAAAGTAAGGAATTATATTGGAAAGGAAGTGTAAATCACTTTGAATCTTTTGAATAATGTCTGGTTTGAATTTGATAAAATTTTAATGGCCATGGTATGATATTATGACATTTTAGTGGAATAGGCAAATGGGAAACATGTTGTCCTAAAATTATATGAGATGGAGCTGATCAATGGTGACAAATATGAAAGAGTATCATTTACCTTCATTAATAGAGATCTAAATATAAATATTATAACTACTAATTAAATGTATTTTTTATGCAATCAAAAAACCATGTATGGTGACTTAGATTATTAAAAGTAAAAAAATAATGTAATAAAGACCTAAAATGGATTTTTGAGAAAATAGAGCTTTCATCCATGATTTACTCTCATGCAATGTGGGAAAAATTTTATGTTGATGGTTATGGCTCATATCAAGTTGAATGGCACATGGATGCTAACTTTAATAACATTGAAATGTATGTATAACATCAGTCATAGAGAAAATACAAAGCCAGTGCTATAAATTCCATTGACAAGAGTTCACATATGCACTCTTCATGATTTTGTTAGGATAATTGATAAATTAGTTTATTTATCAATTTTATTTTCTTAGAATAAGAAACAACAAGAGGATGAACAAAAATCCATTAATAAAATTGAGAAGGTATTATCAAATTCAGGATTACATGAAGGAACTGTTATTATTGAAAAATGTGAAAAGTGATTAGGGACTCATGGTAATGTTCCATTAAAGCCATCCATGAGATGAGATAAAGATAGGAATTTTATTAAAAAGTGTCACTCAAAGAATTAGTAGGGGTTAATGGGAAATATATAAGGATATCATTGATGTAGAGGATGATCAAAATGATAAAGGAAATTATGCATTGAGGAAAAAATAGGCATAGATCTCACTCTCATCTTTGTTCCCCTTGATGAATAATGAAATATTCTCTGAAGGAGATTGCAAAAAAATTATTGAATTTATAAAAAAATTCATAAATAAATTTATTCTAGATTGGGGAGAGAATGAGTTCACTCATCACATGGTAAGAAACAATAATTTGATTTTTTATTCAATTAGTTATTATTTATACATAATTATTTTCTAATACATTATGTTATATCTTTTTTTTTTGGTTTATATGATTTTAACACATTCTATATGCACATTGTCCATGGTTCACTAAAGAGTATGGTAGCTTGAGAGTTTGGAATACTCTAGGCATGGAAAAGTCTTATAAGTTATCACATACTACTTGCCATAGGTCTAATCAACATGGTGGAGGATCTATACCATCTAACCCATTGATTTAAATTATCTAGTGGTTTTATAGACATATGCTTTATAAACTCACACAAAAAAATAAACTTGAAAATGTTAATAATAATGATGTCACATTAAGAGAAGTTAATTTTTGATGAAAGTGAAGAATTATAGAATAATTCAATATAAATATGGCTTGTGTAAAGAAAAAACAAAATCACAAAATTATGATTAGATATTAATCATATGGCATGATGGGAAGCCTTGGAAAATGTAAACACATAATGGATTAGTGCACACATTCCTAATTCTAGTCTTTGTTCTTCTCTTGTAAATTGGTTTAATGTTAACTTAAATTAATAGTTTATATTAGAAGAATGATTTTTAGCATTATGTGAGTTAAAGCTAATGGATGAAATTGAGTTCATGAGATGGTTCCTTTGAGAAATATATATTTGGTGTATTAGTAATCATGTTAAAAGGAACAATGGCTGAAACTGAGTTGCTAAGATGGTTACTTTGAGAAATGTATATTTGGTGTATTGGTGATCATGTTAAAAGAGATACATTCATTTCAAGAGTTTGTCTATTATTGATTTATTTTAGAATGGTTGTATAATATTATGAGTTGCATGACAAAGCGTATGTTTTTAAAATGTTAATATCCTAATTTTAAGACTATTTTATATATTCATTCCTAGCCAAGTATGTTTATGTAGAGACTTGATAGGTATATATAATATTCCCTCTCTATCTATCTCTTAAATCCTAAGATTCAATTAACTATATTTAAATATGAATGAGATCTTTCCAGTTGTATGATTTCCAAGTACTAATGTTTTATCCTTGCAATATTGATATTACAACCCTAAATGTACTATGTATATAGTGGTAATTATATACACACATGATAAATATTACTTGGAGGAAGAAATGTTTGTGTTTTGGATGAATTTAGCAGTGCTTACTGAGATCAAGTTGCTGAGATGGTTGTTTTGAGAAATGTATAGTTGGTGTAATAGTGATCATGTTAAAAGATCTAAATTCATTTGAAGAGTTTGTCTATCATTGATTTATTTTAGAATAGTTTATATAGCATCTCAATCTTGTATACTTGAAAAACATATATCAGGGCTCTGCCCTTTAGTTTTGGACCTCCCTTCTACTGAAAGGTTGGCATTTGCCATCTCACTATGCCTAATTATTTATCTTATTATCTGGCTCTATAATTTATAATGACCATTTTTTTTATGTGGCATATAAATCTCAAAACACTTGTGTCCCACAAAGGGACGCTTGCATTGAAACAAATGTCTAGATTCTTGTCAAGTGCCCAGTCCTCAAAATTAACCTAATTTGAAAATATTTTGAATAACATGGGTCAGCCCAATTTGTATATTTAACCATACCTTGAGATATTTTTAAAAGGTGTGTTATAAATACAAATCAAATCTTACTCATTGTTATATCTAAGAAATACCAAACAAGCACCTATTCAAGTTCAATCAATTAATTACATAACCGATTTCTATCTTATTCTTCCCTATTTTAATATTAGTCATACTATGAGTTTGAAGCACTCAAATAACATACCATGAGATATTTTTTTCATGTTATAATCTAGATCATTACATGCCCTTGTATATAGTATATTACACCCTTGTTCACATAAAAGCCATCATTTAAAGGATAAGTATATATGTTTGACACCTTTTTTGGAATATTATTTACATATGTAAAACTCATTGATATATGGATCCTTGAGTTCATTGTGTACATGTGAATATCACACACTAAACTATGCACTCAACTCCCCAAGGTCAGGTCTAGGTAGCTAGTTTAATGGATGAGCTATAGATAAGACTATGGGTTAGGATAATTTTTAGGTGGAATGGAGTTTAGAATGGGTGGTGTCAAGGGGTTCTCATGATTAAACCAAAATAAATCCTTATAATCTAATTATTCATTGAGAGTGTAAATCTATATCAAAATAGAGCTTTGGGTCCTTTGGTATCTAAGATTATGAGGAGACAAAGCTCTTGATCGATAATAAGTTCAGGAAATAAGGGAGGTTAGGTTGAATGACTCATAGGATGAGATCAACCCTATGAGGTTGGCTATGCCCAATAAATGTCATCCATAAATTTGAATGATATATGACGAGTCTAGACCTAAGGAGAAGATAAAAGGGTGGAAGTGAGGATCTAGGCTTGAATCATGTTATAGTGTTGACCTCTATTCTGGAGAAGGACGATGATTAGTGGATCAAGAATTTTTTTTTGCTACTCAAAAGCATTGATAGTAAAAAATAAGGTGGGGGATTGGCATGACGCATATAAATTTTAAATAAAATTATATATTGACTATGGGAGTAGGTGCTCTAACCCTAGGGAAAAGACCTTTTCTAACAAGACCATGTGTTTTTGGGAAGTGTCATCTAGCAAAAACTAGGCAAGTTCTAAGATTATGAGATTGTCTTGGTAGTTTATTTTTTGAGTGGACTTGTTATATTTTTGGAAACAAGGTTTCAATTATGAGTATCGCACATTTGGGAAAGGCTTTGGCAATGTTTTTGGTTTGTTTTATTTTGGGAAATATTTTACTTGAAAATGAAAAGTAGTTATTTGCTGAAATTAAATGATTTGAAAGCAAAGAATGATAAGCAAACTGAAATTAAATAAAGAAAGTAGTTTTTTGGTATTTTTCAATCAATTTTCAATGCATGTAATGTAAGAGAGAGATATATATTCTAACTATGCAAATGTTCATTTTTCCAAACTTTTTACATGTTGATTTTTCCCAACTTTTCTAGATGCAATCTAAATGAAGTTGTATATTTCCTTTATTTTTATGATTTTATTAATAAAGTATGAATGTAACTTGGTGTAATTTAAAGATTATATGAACATGTAAATGATTTAAGAATAATTTTATATTCTAAATATAAAAATAATATTAAGCTTCTAACACTTATTTTACTCATATGCAAGCTAAAACAAACTTTTAATATTCCTAGATTGGATGCACACTAGCTATGAACAATACTTTATTTAGAATAAAATTATTGTCTAAATTTTGATTTTATACTATTGTCATCTAAAAAAAAATTACTTAGTTTTTTCAAAACAAGATAAATCAGAAATTGAAATAAGACTTTTTGTTTACCTAGGCTGATCTGGGGTTTTCTAGTTGGTAATGTGTGTGTGAAAATGAAAAGAGATTATTTTAAAATTTAAAATTGATTATTGCAATGGATAAAAGTATGTGTGTTGTATTATAATCTTCACCTATGGTAAAAATTCAATATTATATGCTATGAATGAATCTAATGAATGCAAGTAAACAAAGAGACTATCTACCTTTTTATTTGCAAAGACTAAGAAAGGAATGATTATTTTCCTATCAAATTTGATTTTTTTAGAATAAAAATCTAATCTAACATAAGAATAATTTAACTAATATATTATAAATAAACAAAATAAATTTAAAACAAAGAGCCTCCAATCTAATCAAGGTAGAGATCATCTAAAAGCATGTAATATGTGTTGTCATTATCCTTAGTATGTTACCTCCCTTATCTAATCAAAGATTTTAGGAACTCTCTGTTAATAGAGATTCTTAGGTTTCACCAAAATATGATAATTATGGGGATATAGTGTATGAAGTTACATCAAAATCTTAAATAATGGTTTAATAAATACCTTGAATGCATATGCAATGTTTATCGAAGAAAATTACACTTGTTTAATATCTCAACTTATAATGTAAACTACTTATAGATATAGAAAATTACACATTAGAGTAGTATAATGAAGGAAACATTCATAATAACATACAAATCTCTATGATTATAGCATAAAAGAGTAAAAATTCTTAGAATTCATATTAAAGGATCTAGTACTAGGGATTACAACATGAAAACCTTCATAGATCATGGTTTAGTTCTATCAATATTCTATGCAAAAGCTCTCTGATAAAAATAACAATCACTATATTATTACTTACATACTCATCAACATCAACAACAAACCTTATATTTCATTCTTTACAAATAATTATAGGCATGAGTTCTTATGGTTGTAACTTCCAGATTTACCATGCTGAGAATAGTTCTCCATATCACATTTGGTGGAGTCCTGACCAACATAGAGATTCTCGTAAAATATTTTTAACAACTTGTAAATTGAATATAGTTGTAATTACCATAGGACATTCTCATACATATAACTAGTTTTACATTTATCTTTTACTGCTAACACTTTCTTGGACTTAAAAGGTTTTCTCATCCTTAGATAACTTCATAGAGGTAAGTTGTCTAAAAAATGATAAAGCTGACAAAATATATAAGTGCATAAAATTTTTAGACCTCATTCAAGGTGCTGATAAAATGGTTTTCTCTCTTTGCACACTACTTAGCCTCATTTTTGGGTTTTCATCTAAGTATCATACTAGTCTATCACCCTTGTAAGTTTTTAATAGACTAGTTTTACTTAGTACTATACAACTATCTAATTACAAAATAAACTAAGTAAATTTTAAAAATTATTGAACCTATGCAAGCATCAATTATCTGGTGGTATCATGTTGCATTGTAGGATGATTTTTCATAGATAGATTAGAGGAGTGATCTTGGGTTCATCAACTAGTGGTGAAATGCTTACATCGATGAAGGGCCAAGTCATCTTTGTAGGACTTCTAGTTGAGGAGAACTTCCTGAGTATTACATAGAAGACCATGTAGGGAGCATGATTAGCTAGTAGTTGGGGTGAATATTTGTGTTAATTTTATTTAGTAGTGTAGACTTCACCATCTATTGTTATTGAAGGTTGTGAAACTATGGTTTTAGAGGATAGAATAGGTGGTGGAACCATCTACAATGGGGTAGATCTTGTTGCTGTGATGGCCTTATATTTGGCCACCTCAGTCTACACCATTTGCATGCTAATAAAATAAGGGAGGGGTAGACCTGATACCTTGGGAAATTCATGAATCCTAATGGAAATTTCCTTTGGTAGCTTTGTGATGACTACATATTAGACTAAATACTATATGACATTGGGTAGTTTACATAGGTTGACTATGATTACCTCTACCAACTAATTCCACAAAGTGTGGTAAACTTGGTTTGATGCCCAAAAGAGATTATCTTATGGGTTTATGTGAGATTAAAGAATTGCACATCTAAATATTAGTCAATGTTAGGATGAACTTCACCCTCAGCTAACTTCCACTATGTAAACACCAATAGTAATAACAAAAATTGGTATTAAAATATTTGCTTCACCATCACCAATATTTTATCAATGTTTTCATTAATTTTGTTGACCAAGAATTTAGGATAGTTAAATTACTCATCTTGATGGATCATTTGATGGGCAATAGTTATGACCCCTTTTGTAACATGCTTGGCATCCTTAGTTGTCTACTAGAATCTATGAGAAATGCATTATACCAAAATGCATTTTGACACATCTTCAATATACTCTAATGAAATTCCTTGTGAGCTATGAGAATACTTTCTTTGGATATCTAAAAGGATGGGTGGCATTATGGATTTGTAATGAGTGATGGATCTCCCCCTCATAGTCATTTTGGTCACCCTTACCATTGCATTAATATTGATGTGGATGGATATGTCTTGGGAAAGATAAATCTTTCCCTCATTATAATGACCTAAACACACCTCCATTACATCTCCAAGTTTCCCAAAAGTAGGTAATCAGATCAATCACTCCACATCTATGTTATAGATCCTGTGTGGTTGTGTTAATACTACTAGTAGTGCCCCTTTAATAATGTATTACATAAACACTCATATCTCTACATTGTGAATAAAATCATATCCATCTTGGTCTATGAATCACATTTATCATAATACTACAAAAATGACCATATCCTCATTTTGTGCTTCTATGAATCCATTGATGAGTTAGGATTGATCAAATTCAACCATTTTACATTATTTAATTTGATGATGAAAGAATTTTATTGGATGTGCAAAGTCGAGACTTGGTTGAGAGAAACAATTTCCTAAAAATTTTGTAGCACTTTAATATGCTTAATATTGAATATGAATTTAGACACCGAAGTTCTAGATGTATAGTTTCTCACACTACCTTCTATGATTTGTTATCTTGATTAGTTGTGTTGTCACTCAATCCTTCACAAGTAAGATTTGAATGAAGTGGATCCTTTCTTGTTGATTTGGCATTCATTTTGATGATGTGACATTTGATTGTAGTAATAGTTGATGCTTTTTGACCTATCACTTTAACTAATATTCAATCATACATTACTATTCTATTTTTGACACCAAATGATCACTTTTCAAAGATATTTATTAATATTTCCCCATACCTAATCATTAATTGTAACAGATTAACCATTAAACTCCACTATCTACTCAAGATTTAAACACATGTGTATTTCTCAAACTTAATTGATGTTCATACACTATACTCATTTATCCACCTTCTTTAATTTATCTATAGTAATGGAACCTTATACTTAATTATAGATTCCTCTTATACCTTATTTATATATACACACACACTTACATTTCCCCACATGTGCCAAAATAAACACACAAACCCTAATCTATCCTAAAATCAATTCTTACAATCATAAATACCATCTACTTGGTGCAATTTAACACCTTTATTTTATTTTGTTATAAATTAATGGTGATAAGAATTCAACCTATAGCCATTTACCCACTTGGGTAAGATATTTCCCTACAAATCTCACAAAACCACTATTCTAGGCTATGAAATTTTATGGATGATGTAGGGGCCCTTCCACCAAATGTTAAGCTTTTCAGGGAAAGATCTGAACTTGGTATCATACAAAAAAACAAGTTGATGTACCTTGAATTCCTTTGTGGATAGATTTTTATCATGCCATGCCTTCTGTCTATGCTTGTTTATCTCCTAGGCCCATACTTCCCTATGTCTCATTTCATCCATGTGGTTCAAGTCTAATAACTTATTATTCATCAAATATTGATAACCCATTTGTAACACATTTATGACTCATAGAATGGGAGGCACATATTCTACATGCATCACTACTTATAACCCATAAACCAACTAGAATAGTGTAAACCTTGTCACACATTTATAATGCATGCAATAAGCCCATAAGAATATTAGAATCATTATCCTCCCAGTCATCTCACTTCACATCACAGATCTTAGTAAGCATCTTACCTATCACCTTATTTTCAACTTCAGCTTGGCCATTCACCTATGGATGATAAATGGTGATTTTATGATACAATATCATGAATTCATATATAAGGGTTTTGATGGTCTTATTCAGAAAGTGATTTCCTCTATCACTTACCAATTTAAAATGGCAGTTGAACCTAGTAATGATGTTATTATACAAAAAATTGATTATGTCCTTTGAACCACAACATGGAGCTGCAACAACTTCTACCCACTTTTCAAAGTAGTTTGTCAAAGTCATTATGTACCTTACATTATTATGTTTACTTCGAGGGTTAATTGATCCTACAAATTTTTATGCCCTACTATTAAAGTGGTTGATGTGATAACATGGGATATAAAGGAATATCATCCCACCATTGTGGATTTCCCATCCTTTGGCATACATCGCATTATTGTGTGACTCTTTATGTATCTTGAAATAGATAGGGCCACCCAATTATACTATGCAAAATTTTCCTCATAGTTACATCTCATGTGTAGTGCCTCTTATGACTCCTTAATGCACTTCATCCATGATATGTGCATGCTCATTCTCTATTTCCACTTTGCGTAGCACTTCATCTTTACATAATTAGTAAAAAAATCTATTTACAATACTATGCAACAAAGCTATGGTGATCAGTTATTTCTTGTCTCTCTCTATAGTGTTATAGGAATGTCTTGTATTCTAGAAACTATGTAATATCTTATAGTTTATTTATAATATAGTGACTCATCTTGGAGTTCCTTAGGTTCCTCTTCATTATTGAGCTAGATGAGATGGTCTAGGCTGACATTCTCTTGACCTAGTTTGACGTTAATCCAAAATTTAAATTCTTAGAAAAGCATAAACTAACGTGATATTCATCCTCCCAACGTTGGCTTATTTACCAAGTATCATAGAGCTTGATGATCATTGAATACTTCAAATGGTGTGGTCAACAAGTAGTGCCTAAACTTTTGTAGTGTAAGCAATATCACCAAGTATTCCTACTTAGTTGTCTTATAGTTATTTTCTATGGTTGACAACTTTTTTGCTTATAAAGTGGATTAGATGATCTAATCCTCCTCTTGGGTATGTAATTACTATTAAAAATACAAGCCCTAAAGCATCCACATGCACATGAAAAGGTTTATTCCAATATGGGAAAATTAGGATCAGAGCAGTCACTAATCTTCGCTTTAAATCAATAAATGTGGCTGACAGTCCACTATCCAGACAAATTGGACTCCTTTTCATAATAGCTTATCTAAAGGGGATGATATAGTGGTATACCCCTTGATGAATTTTTTATAGTAACCTATGTTCTAGAGGAAACGTCACAATTTTTTTGAAGTCTTGGGTAGTGACATCCCTGTAATGACTATGATCTTATAATGATCTACCAAATTTCTTTACTACACACTGCATGACCTAGTAAAACGCTAAAGGGTGTGAAAAAAAATATTTATGAAAATTTAGTGATATTTAAAACACTCTAAATCTCTCTAACATTAACCTAAGTTTTGATAAATATTCTTTGAATAAAGAGAACACTGCCCAATCATCCAAATATACTTCAAGGAAGTCATGGATAAAATCTTTGAACACAATCAACACAATGTTAGAAAATACCGTAGGTGGATTTTTAAGTCCAAATGGCATGACATTATAGGAAAATTAACCCCATTCTATTGTGAATACGGTTTTGGTTTTGTATTCTCCTATGATGTCTATCTTATGGTAACTGTTGAAAATATATGTGAATGAGAACACTTCTTGTCTTGTGATAGCCTCTAAAACTTCATCTATGAAAAGAATGCGAAATGGGTCATTGATACAAGAATAATTGAGGATGTGGTAGTCTCCACATATGCATATTTTCCCAGTCTTCTTTGGTTATAATACCATGGGGATAACCTAGTCCTCTTTTTCAACCAAGAAGATAATCCCTACTTCCATGTGATTGATTTTAGATTTTACTTTGATATTCATGTTTGGGTTCAACCTATATGGTCTCTTCTTGATTGGATATGCACACTCCTTTAAATATATGTGCATCTCCATATAAATAGAGATAAAAACCTTTGACTTCTATGAAATTTGTGAGAAGTACATCCTGATAGTTTCAAGAGCAACTATAAAACCTCAGAGATATCTTATTGCATCCAATAGTCTCCAACATGTGCCATTTTGGGTCTATCTTTTATGCCAATATTCACTGTGTTAATTTAATGGATCTTGATACATCCTAAATTCTTCTTCAAGACTGAATTCATCGAGTATCTATTCTCCTTCACATTATTGGAACTACATGTGTTGTAACTTTTCCTCCTCTATTTCTTTTGTGACTAGTTCTAGCAGAGGATCCAACACTATTTGGCTTTAAAAGATAACATATATCCATGTAGTACTTTTTTTCCATCTTATAGGACTACTCATCCTCATATTTTATGTTATGGTAGGGTTAAATCCATGGTTAGGCCTTATCTTGGCCAAATTTCTAAATCTGTAAGATGTGTGTCAGGTTTTTCATTGCATTTTCATGTGAACCTCATTCTCATGGTACTAGTAAGCCTTCAACTCTTCCATGGAACAAAAAGGTTTTAATATTTTATAAATCCACTTGTACTTGAGGATTTCCACTCTCAAAGATAAATGTTTGAATGAAATCAAATTGGATGTATGCTTAATGCTTTATTTCTCTTATTCACTCTTGATGGATGTACCATGTTATAGGGAAAACACCTAGGGTATAGATGAAACTATGTGGCTAGTAGGTAGGAGTGATACCCTATGACATTTATACCTAAATACACTTGTACACATGTAATTCTAAGAATTCACCATCCTAATAGATAAGACACTCTCTTTTGATAGTCTTTGGCAACTAGAATCAAGCAACAAGTACTGCACATAGTTATTCCCATATTAAATACCCATCCCTATTAATGGCCCACCATTTCATATAAATTCATTTCATTATATAGTCAAGGGTGCTAACCCTTTGGTTCACATTTGGCACATACTATTGAAACTATAGGATGAACTCACCAACATCCTCTATATAAAAATATTGGGGTATTTATCACTCAATCACAAAGATCATTCACAAAGGTCACAACTCATGGTCTCATTTCACCTAGTTGAGTACATGGGTGTTCGAGTCTCCACTTATTAAAGAAGCTCTATCCCATGGGAGAACACCCTTAGGATTTGGTTCTATGTAGTCCTTCTCAATATGACCTATTTGATATATAAAATCTATACCATATTGTGTAGGAGATATTATTATCATTGATCACACATCCTCCTCAACCTTTGAGGGTTATCCAATGCATTCAACCCCATTTTTCCCAATAAATGTTATGTGCTTAGAATATAAGTCTTCAAAATAGTGTTTATGTAGAGGAAACTATATACTATTGCTCACATATCCTTTTACTTATCTTTGATTGTAACCTTCAACTAGTTGGCATTAGCACTAGCATAAGGTGATTTTGGATCTTTTCGAATGATGTAAGGCCTATAATCAATATTTTTCAAAGGAATTAAAATGATATTGTCATCTTGATGAGACTCTAACTGATTCATGATTGTGTTTATAGTCATACACCCATCATAGGCCCACTTCTTTCCTATAAATGTAGGGTAGTGAGTCTCATCTATCTTCATATTGATCACTTCAAAATCACCTCACATGTTTTTTTATATGAATTTTATTTACACATCCTCTAGGAAACCAATAGGTTTGACCTTTTCATAGTTCATAAGGCTAAGTGTGATAGGACTATAGCTCAATACATGTCTTCCCAAAGCTTCCTAAGTGGATCTGGGGATCATATTTATAACACTTCCAAAGTTAAACATAGCATTGGGTATTTCATACCTATCTAGTTCTATGTCTATCCTCACATCAATGCCCCAAG
Organism: Torreya grandis; assembly: GCA_037957365.1. Lineage (NCBI taxonomy): Eukaryota > Viridiplantae > Streptophyta > Pinopsida > Cupressales > Taxaceae > Torreya > Torreya grandis. Next base: position 31,787 of record JARHVA010011471.1, on the reverse strand, counting down.
GTTTCTTGGTCTTTACAAACCAAACCAACTTATCCATTCACGATTGGCCTTTCTATGCACATTCTAACAGATTATGAAGTAGGTTTGTGATGTTCTGGGAGATATCTTCATTACAAAACATACTAAGAAGTTTCATTAAATCAATTAGTGTAGTGACAACCCCATCATATATTAGTATACACATTATCTACCTATTCATCTATGTTTCAAGAGTTTAATCATCCCCTTCATTCATCCCTTGTTGGATTGTCTTCAAAATAATTGAAATTTATTGCATTAAGCATTTTTTTAGTAGTAGGCTTAGGATATCTATCTGGTCATGATTTTTAATACCCAAGTCATTAGGCATTTATAATAGAGATAACCCTTATTATATATGTTGTCTAGTTACTACCTATAATTTGGCATCCTCCCTCAACTACACATGGATCATGTTAACATTTCTAATAAGTCTCTCCCTCCATTGTCTTTCTAAGACTTTATAGTATTCTATATTATGTTGCTTTATCAACCTATAGTATGAGTAGTAAGGTTGAATCTAGGGATTTGTAGGGTAATTTATCTTCATATGGTTTAGTTATCTATAAAGATAATAATTAATGGGTCACCTAGGCCCATTATTGCCTTAACCTCCTTGCACACCACCTCGATATGCTCTTCTATTCACTTGAAATCCCCATCCACCTTGGTGATATTATTTCCCAAATTTCTAGTGTTCTATGTTGCATTTCATCCTTGTTATTATGGATATTCATTAAATCTAACCACTTGTGTTTTTTATAGATTTAGGACCCATCCTAACTACTATACTTGAGGAATCACAAGATTCCATGGAGCTTGGTATGGGTAGGTCACAGTCTACTATGAAAAATTATGCAAGGAGTTATTCTAATTTTATGCAAAAGGTAGAGTACCCACCAGTGTTTGAGGTTATTGTTTTGATTTAAGGACCCAAGGCATCATCAAAGGATTCTAACATAGTATCATGTTTCATGGGTTAGGATTAGCCTATGGTGTAGCTACAAATTTCTATGCAACAACCACAAACATGTTCTTAGTCATATCCTCCTTCAGTTCATAGAATGCCCAAAAATACTTATCATCGTGTTTAGGTGGCTTATTGAATTTATAGTACATATTATTAGGGTTTTAATGTATTTTTGTAAAAGATAACACTACAAGGTTACATGCCCTACTACTTTACAGATCTCACACTTTTCTATCTTAACCCTAGGGCATTCATTTATATGATTCCCTTATTGTCCACACTCTATGCACTATATATCTAACTTATCTCTCTCAACCCTTCCTTGAAAATGATCCAATCTACTCAAAATAGTGTATAACGCACTTTCTACCTTAGATGCATCTCCATAGTCATAGTAAGTACTATTTTTCTTTCTTCTTAGGAGGAAAATACTCAAAATAATCTATACGAGAAAACCCATCATAGGGAGCTAGGTGTATAAAAGAACCCAATTAAGCTACAATAGTAAGGTTTCCTATAGGTATCATAGTTAATTAGGTTACAACTAGTGTCAAGGATGGTTGCAATGTTAGATACTTCTACACACTTTGACGTGGCTCCTGATCTGGTGGTGGCTATGATGTCTCCTCTAATCTTATGGATGTAGTATTTATATATTTATCTCCATCATCTCCTTCTTATTCTTCTAAGATTTTTAGTTATGTAATGAAGTCTTTAACCTGTGCAAGAATTAAAGGATCTATCTTTGTAAAAATTAATGATGTTATGTTCTTCTTCTATTAGTCTAAGAAACTTTTTATAACTTCATGATATGTATCCTTTTGTGCTTCTAGGATTTTTTTATGAACATATTTTGTAATTGGTCCTTTCCAACTGTCATCATCTAAATTTGTATAAGAATTATTATGATTTTGAAAAAATATGGACTCAAGGGATGTGTGCTTCCTTTGGAAACGATCCTTACCTCCAAATATGTATCTCTCAAAAATTTAACTTGTACTATGTCTATGACTATAAGGTAATCCTTGATTTTATTTCTAGGGTAGCCTTTCTAGAAACTACAAAATTTTACTCATCTATTCTAATTCTATACTACTACCATCTTATTTCATCCATGCTAAATCCTCATCACTTCCTCATACTTTATCTCTACTTGGCCTAAGATCCTCACTCTATTTTTCTTCACCACACCCTTCTCCTTGTCATCTCTTTCCATCCAAATCATCAATATTACTACTAATCCTTCTATTCACTATTTTTTGAAACATACTCTATTTATTCCATCTCTTTTGTCAAAACTCTCATTCTACCTCTAGATTATTTTTCTAGTCCTTTTCCTCTATATTTTACATGTTGTACTCAAGTTCAATTTTTATCTTTTCATCTTTGATTCATTCCCCCTATCTTGCATACACCCCATATGCCTGAAGTGACTACTCCATATTATCAGGAGTGGGCACCATGGCCTTCTATATACCTAACATTTTGATCAATGTTAGGAGTCATTACAAAAAAATTCCTTTGATTCCTCTCAAAAATAGGTCCTTCACTACATCAAAGGATAAATAGCCTTGTACTACAAAATTTGTGATATATCCATTAAAAGTGGTAGTTATCTAATGATCAATCACACAAGTCCAATCTATCTCTAAATTCTAAAATTATTCTATCTTCCCCTTAGTACATGAAATGGTGTCACTTTCTCTTGGTCAAAAATAGTGATATTCAATTCAAGCCAACCAATTAGCTAGCAAGACTAATAATTCACACCAAAAAATATCATAAATTTCACCATTAAGGTATTATTGTATAATCTCCCTTGGAGTACACATAATTCTTTGGTCTTCCCTCTTTACAAATTTAGTAATTTAATAGTCTAACCAACTCTCCACCTCTCTTTCGGTCAGTAACCATCATAACATATCCACGTTCATCACACCATTATTAGTAGACATTCCCATTTTCACTAGAACATGCTAACTATGGGGATCGAGTGTGTGAAGTTACATTAAAATCTTACATAATAGTTTAATCAAGACCTTGAATACATATACAAGGTTTATCACAAATAATTATACTTTTTTAATAGCTTGACTTATAATGTAAACTACTTATAGATATAGAAAACTACACATCAGAGTAGTATAATGAAGGAAAAAATCATAATAACATAGAAAAATCTATTATTATACCATAAAATAGCACAAATACTAATAAATTCATATTAAAGGATATATTACTAGGGATTAAAACAAGGAAACCTTCATAGATCAAGGTCTAGTTCTGTCAATATTCTGTGTGAAACATCTTTGATAAAAATAAAAATCATTATACTATTACTCACATACTCATCAACATGAACATAAAACCTTCTATTTCATTCTTTAAAAATAATTATAGGCATTAGTTTTTATGGTTTTAAATTATAGATTTACCATGATAAGAATAGTTCTCCATATTGCATTCGGTGGATCCCTAATCAACATAGAGATTTTTGCAACAACTCCTAACAACCTGTAAACACAATAGAACTGTAATCATCATAAGATATTCTCATACATAAAACTAGTTTTACATTTAAATTTCATCACTAAAACTATATAAATGGGAAGATGAGTCAATGACTATCAACAAAAAATAATAAGAGAGACCCAATCTGATATAAAGAGTAATTGATCGATGGTTGACTAAGTGCACTATTTTTAGAGACCAGGTTGGAAAATAAATGAATCTTCCTTGCTTGAAATGGTGTAGTAAATAATGAAAAAATATAGGTAAAGATTAAAAATAATGGAAATAGTTTGTGGCTATGAAAAGTTTCAAAACTATAGGCTTCAATGGAAATTTTTAGATCCAAAATTGGCTTACTTGGGGAAGAGCAATGGAGGTTGCATGAATTAGTTTAATTGAGTTGAAATGGAAATATAACTTAGGAGGGGATAAAAATTATTGAGAAAAGGATATGGAGTGAGTTGGGATAGATTGGAGGTGAACTTAAGGCATAAAAATCAATAAACACAAAAGCAACATGCAGAAACATGTGAATGAATGAATCTCAGGAGGTAAAGTTGGAATACGTGGAGGAGGTGATAGAATCACCCACTTTTATAAGGGTGATTATGTAACCACCAATCCTCATAATAGAATCACCACTTTAATATACATAATTAATACTCTTTTAAAATGAAATTACCCTATTAATATAGAGCTGTCATGGTGATTTATGCAACTATTGTGACAGTTCTATAAAATTGAGCTGTGGTTTCATCACAAAAGGTGATGGTTCTATCATACATGGAAGGATTTTTAAAAAATTAGTTATCAAAAGGTATAAAGATAAAACAAATGAAGCTTTGGGGGAACCTAAAGAGGAATAATAAGGAAATAGATCCAAGTGGCTAGAGAGAACCTTGTTCTTAGCATTCATTGGGAGATCATTACATCATCATTAGATTTCATATTGCATATTGCACTATAAAAACATTATGTGAGTACATATTATCCCCTCAATAATATGCATTTTCCTAAATTTATAAGGGTGAAATATCAATTAATGGCATGTGGAAGGGAAATAGGAAGTTATAAACACTTACCTGACTTACCTAAGGAGCGCAATGAAGCCAACTGAGACTCCATAAAACCTACAAACAAAAGAAAGAGATCAAGTGAAATATAATGAAAATTTGGAAAACATGTTATTTAATTAAAACATATACAAGAATATGTATTATATGTGCAAATAAGACCATACTACCTAAACCATCCCATTAGGAGACTAAATATGGTGTTAAATCATTGTGTACATTAAAACATGCTACAAAAGATAGGATGCCATTAAAATGTTAGTTTTGGAATGTGAATCATAAAATCCATCAACAACAAGGCTTATAAACATGAAAATAGGTTTTAAATAAGAAAATATGTTAAAATTGAAAAGTTTTGAAAGGCAGATGGGTAGTTAAGGGTCTAAAATATTCAAAACTACCAAAAACATATTCATTTATGCCAATTGGTTTGAGAGATTTTTGAGCTCTGGGCTACCTGTGACTAATTTTGGAAAATGGGCTATTGAATGATAGAGAATGAGGAGATGATGATGAATCTACCAGTTGGAGGTGGATTTAGGTAGGGACAAGTAGATTTTTATGCATTTTTCCATTTTGTCCCATTTTGAAATTATGTCTAAAACTTGCTAAAATTTCTAATAAAATTGAAATTTTTAGCTTAGCCATGCTTTTGGGGGGTAGACTAGGTATTTTTAAGAAATTTTATGATTTAGGCATGGTTTTGAGTATTTTTCAAGGGTTATAAGAGTCATCATATGGCTAACATAATTTCCACATTTGGGATGAAACCATCAGTCTTCATAAACTAATGGTTATATAACCATCATGGTATAACCATAATAATCATTGTCTGTAGAGTGAGTAGTTATACAACTATCTCTAGATGGAGGTTACATAATTGCCTCCCATATTTTTGGGAATAGATGGTAGAAGGCATATTTTTGAAATGAGAAAATGAATTAAGGGATGGCTTGGGATATTTTCTTATTGTAAGGGGCCTATATATATTAGAGCAAATCTTAGGAATAAGAGTGGATCCACCAAGTCATGGCACTTTTGATAGAAAATGAGTTAGTCATTCTCGATCGAGTAGACATTATATAGATTACATAGGTGGGTATTATCCCTCCCTCAAGAAATTTATTGTGTGACTTTCTCACATACTGAGATCCTAATAGGGACACTTTCATGTTCCCTCAAGCCCCAGAAAAGTGTACTATCACTCTTGTGGATGTTTATAGGATCACTACACTAATGATGATAGATAAATTTGTGGCCCTCTAAGATGCACAAGTATAATTGAGGTAATGGGTTGGGATATCCATTTCATATCCATATGTGCACTTGAAGTGGGTGTGAAGTATGGATTAAATTTTTCAAATATTGAGGGATTAATGATCCCCAATCTATGAAAGGTGATCATTGGTATCCTTGCCTCCTGAATGGTTGGGGACAAGGGTACTAGTAGGTTATTGTAAAGCTAATCCCCTATTATTTTCCATATTTAGGAGAGGGAAGATTAGGTCTCATGGGGATAGGAGATCCTAGCTCACACTTATAAGGAATTGTATTGTGTGGTTCAATTAGGAGTACTCTTGATTAGTCACCCCATGCTCTTCATGAGATATGTATTTGATAATATGATCCCCTACTAAATGGGAATACCTATTGGGGATGCAAATGCTATTAGGGCCTCAAGATATATAGACATGGGGCACCCTTTCATTCTTTTCCCTAAGTTATTTAGAATTTAATAATAATAGATTTAATAACCCTACCCTACCAGGGCATGGTTGGGTAGTGGGATGGGAGGTTACTTATCTCATGGTGGCTTCTAGGGCCACACAAGTTCATGACTAATTTTTTTAGGTTGATATACACGTAGTGGATAAGGTGCCTTAATGAGTCCCATAAATGCATTATTATGATGTCCATATATTGTACTCATCCTACTTATTTACCATGAATTTGAACACTTTTCCATATAATTCCCTACTTTCATAAACCATATAGCATTATGTTTATAAATTTTTTTTGAATGGTTAGAATTATGTATTGAAATTAAATATATGATGATTATCTATACTTTAGGATGCTTTTTATATTAATGTGTTTTGAATATGTTTTGGATAAATAGGCATATAACACATAGCATCCTGTAGCAAAAGGAATCTCATTACATAGACCATCCTACAGCCAATACATGACCAAAGTTACAAATGAACATATTTTGATTTTCTTATAATCAACTCATAGAAATGACTCTAACCTCTATGGAGATAAATAAGGAATTGGTTGAAGAATGAAACAACCTTGTTTATCCTGCAACAAAGTCACAAGATTCACATGAAGGATGTCTTTAGCGAAAGGAACCAATTTCAGTTATCCCAATTTGAATGTATCTTAGAATAGAATGTATATATTGTTTTACATAAAATAATCTCCTCTATGGTATATAAATATGTAGCAACATAATTGAGATATATATATATATATATATATATATATATATATATATATATATATATAAGAGTATATGTTTAATAGAGGTTGTCAAAAGTATATTGTGTTAAGCAATTGTGATTGTAACTTCATGCAACAATTCATTACTACACTTTTGATTAATATGAGTGAGAAATTATGAGTTAAATATATTGTTTTAAGAGGAAGGGTTGATGCTAGAGTTGGAAGGAGGAAGGGCCCCCTTTGGAAGGCTTTAATAACAATCCAAACCATCTAGTTAGTTAAGCATGTTATTTGATTTCCTTAAGCATTGTGTGTTTCATTTATAAATTATGTGATTTGTTTTCTTGTTTAATATTTTTTTTAGGAAGCTTCCCATGCATAAGAATTTATTTTAATAAAAAAAAATTATGTTTCATTTCAAGAATTTCATTTACTACACTTCAGCATCTTAGACACAATTAACATAATGTCAAATTAGAGATTGAGTGTGACATCATCCTATCAAGTCTACATCCCTAGGTTGAAATTTAAATGAGGTAGAAGGTATAGATCCATGGTTACTCTCCTTGTTAATTTTGACCAAGATAAGTATATCTAATTGTGAATTAGTTGTTAATCATTTTTGGTACCATTGTTGGGAAAGGGTGTTACACACTTGTAATCTTTAATCTTGATAGTAATTATTTATAGTTGTTTATTATTATTTTTCCAAATATTGTTGTTTTTATAGATTAAATATTTCTCACTTTCATAGTTTAAATTTCCCTTTTTTCAATTAGGATAGTGGAAATTTCAAAAAAACTTCATATTACTAACCCTGTGTAGGTAGGGTGGGTAAAAATTAAAAAAAAGAATTGGTTGATGTATGAAAAGTGAAGGGGATTATATAGGAAGGATTTTTCTTAAATCATCAAAAATCGATGCAAGATCTAAAATACATCCTACAATAATTAAGGAAAATGAAGGAATTCTTGAAGATCACTCATAGTTGTCAATAGAAGAGGTTGAGAAAGAAGAATTTTTGGATGGACTGGTATCACAAGCTGGAGCTCTTGAAGAGGTTCATACCCATGGAAGAGACCCATAGGCACCACCTCTTAGAATTCCCACCTTATCACCTCATACTCAAGAATATAAAGATTGCTTCCCTCTATCACCCAAATTTCTTGCTAAGGAGGCATTCAAAGCTATTCTTTCCCCTGGATGAAACACCAGGCCAATGAAATCTTCTAGTTTAGAGAGACTCTTTACCAAAACACTAGCAGAATCTTATGAAACCTCCACACCATCCCCATTATATAGTAATCCATACATTCTTAAGGAAAAATAAAAAGTTTCCATCTTCTACACTGCAATAAATAAAATAATTGATAATAATTTTAAGTGTTAGGTACCAACAACCTCTCATATACCAACACAAAGAGTATTCATGAGGGATCACCAAGAAGAAAACACTACTAATGAGTTTGATAATTTCAAATTTCTTATCCTTACTCTTGATGGAAATGCACACATGAAAAATATCGCTGACTCTGCCCTCCTTACCTTTGGAAGAAAAGTGTTTGAGGATCTATATACATTTCTTTTCGAGTTTGACATCTTATGTTGCAACTATGATTATAATCAAAATGTTTAGAAACTCAAATTATTTCCATGAACACTCAAATATGTAGCACTTATATGGATCATGAGACTTGGAAAGGATGCCATTTCTACTTGGGAAGAAATGAAGGAGAAGTTTCTAATGAAATACCAAGACTATTGTAGGGGCAAAAACTATAAGAGAGATGACATTTTTTGAATGATGCAAGATGATTATGAGTCACTAGAGGAATATATGGAAAGATTTTTGTTTAGCTTACAAAAATCCAAATAAACCATAATGGACAAGGAATCAATCAAGCTAATATTTATAAAAGGGATTAGAGATGATTGTCTGGAGGCACTAGATCTAATGTCTGGTGGTGATGTTTCTATATTACCATTTGATAAACTAACAGTTCTATGTATGAACTAACATGAATAAAAGTAGGGGCATAACCCTTCTTAAAGCATCTAATGTAGGATTGTTTAAAGGTGAAGTTAACAACCTAATCTAGCACATGAAAAAATACATCATCAGTCACCTAGCTACTTAGCTTGATATATTACATACATGATGAAAGCAAGAAGAAAAAGAGAAAGCCTTAGCTACCTATTACCCTAATTGAGAAAGAAGAAGGTGGAGTGCACATTTCATTCTATGAAAACTTAGGTATTTAGTGTTATCAAGGAAAATACTGAGATAATAGAGTTGCATGCCATAGGAGAAGATGAGAACCAAGTGTTTTTCATGGCTTAATGGAAACTGTGGGTATGAAGACTAGGTATGACATCAAACTCTATGTTTACAAATTTTCAATTCTTAAATTATACTTAATATGATTCTTGGATGAATATACACAATCTAAATTAGTCCCAAAACAATTGGTATCTACCCCAAAATTAGTTATGGATGCAACATAATGGACAACAACCTCAACAGGGACAATTCTAAAACCAATAATGGTTTTATCCCTCTAATCCATATCAAAAATAATGGAGAGGAAATAAAATATTTCCCTAGAAAATACAACCATAATAATAGGCCATAATGGAAAACACTCAGTAGCATATTCAAACCACTCAATTACCTACCCAACCCATCCCTAATCCTACCAATAAGTCAGTTTAACCAACACAATCCACTAAAATAATACAATATCCAACATACAACTTAGATATTAATAAATTTCAACGTCACTCAGGTCATGTTCTTCCACAACCCACCTCACCCATAATCATAGAACACTTTGAAATACTTATACTCTATACTAATACACAACCACCCATAGCCAATCCTGAGCCAAGTCCATTAGAAAATTAAAATAAACTAACAATCATCCTTTTTTAGAGAGATTGAACATATCACATCTTGAACTAGAGCCCAAATTTGATATTTTAGGACAACTCAAGAATGTGTGCATCAAAATCCCACTCTTTCAAGCAATAAAGGATGTTTCTATTTACAACAAAGATGTTAGAGAGCTATGTTTAAACAAATTGGGAAGAAAGAAGAAGGATCCTAAAATAGTCCAAGTCATTGGCCAGCTAGTAGATATTATGTTGAGGAATATAGTTCCCCAAAAATATTCTAATCTGAGAAGTCTTGTAGTTAATGTTAGAATTTACGGCCAACCCAATTCTAATAATTTAATTGGTTTGGGTACAACTATCAATGTGATGACCATGGAGACCATGTAGTAATAGAATCTTACCACTCTCCATCCAAACCTACCATCCTCCATATGGCTAACACATCAACTATCAAACCTATTATCACTATGGATTCTTGGCAATATCCATCAGACTTTATTATCTTATAGTAGAAGAGTAATTTTGGGGGTTATCCTCTCATCCTTGGTCATTCATGGTTAGCTATTGTTTATGCCTTTATTGGCTATGGGTCAAGAAAAATGCTAATTTCCAATAGAAATGACACCAAGAAATTGGTTCTATATCCACCAGCTCAACCTTTCTCGAATGATGGACTAATACCTTAGATTAATGACCTTAAAGAAGCTATTTCTTTGTAGAATCTTTACATAATTTACTAGATTCTATCTCTACAAGCCAAAGTAGAAGAAACTAACCTTACTAGTATCCTGTAAAACACCTATTGATAGGATCCTATAACTACCAATCTATTAGAATGTACACCATGCCCTCTTCAGAATACCTTTCTTGAGAATGATTTTGTTAAAACCACAAGAGATATTTGGACTTTCCATCAATTATTTCCCCATAAATGTATTGATGCTCCCTTAATCACCAATATAGAGACCATGCTTTCTTTAATAAAGCATGTAGACATCCTCCCAAATAAACCTCTCAACATTAGCACTTACTTAACACCCCAATAAGAAATTTAGTTACTTACAATTCTGAGAAGGCACATAACAACATTATCCTAGGATTACCATGACATGAGAGGAATACCCCCATATTTATGCATGCATCACATTTACATTAAAGAAGAATGCAAAATTATTCACCAATCCTAAAGATGAATGAATCTTAAAGTTAAAGACATTGTCAAAATCATGTTGCAAAAACTCTTGGATGCAAGATTTGTTTATCCTATCTCAGACAGCTAGTGGGTCTCTCCACTAGACATTATCCCTAAAAAAGAAGGAAAATGACATATTTATGTTAACTACCGAGAGTTGAATTTTGATACAAAGAAGGATCACTTTCTCCTTCAATTTATTGATCAATTATTGGATACATTAGCAGGGAAGAAGTACTTTTCATTCCTAGACAACTATAGTGGTTATAATCAAATATGGATTACTCTAAAAAACCAAGACAATACCACTTTTACTTACCCTTAGGGAGCCTATGTGTATGTCATATTTCCATTTGGTCTTTGTAATTCTCTAGCTACTTTTCAAAGGGATATGTTGAGCATAGTTATTGATCTTTCCCATGACTATGTTAAAATCTACATGGATGATTTCACTATCTATGGGTAGACATTTAGACAAATGCTAACCAACTTAGAGAAATTCCTTCAATGTTACCAAGACCATCAATTATCTTTGATCAATGAAAAGTGTTACATGCTTATGACTAAAGGGATTGTGTTGGGATATCACATATCCCCTACTAGAATTCAAGCTGACCCCAAAAATATAAGTATCATCAAGGATCTACCCACACCAAAGAAGTAGAAATATATTAGAAGTTTTTTAGGACATGCTGGTTATTATAGATGATTCATCAAAGATTTTAGTAAAATTGCCACCCTATTGTTTGGATTGCTTACTAAAGATGTTGAATCTACATGGATTGATGATTTTAAAACTACCTTTTAGCAACTCAAAGACCCACTCATAACAAATATTCTAAGAGGGCCTGACTATAATAATCCTTTTCACATCCATATAGATGCATCTGACACCACTTTATGAGCTTTACATGGAAAAAAAGATGAATCTTTGAGCTAAGTAATCTATTTTATCAGTAAAAATATTCAAGGGGATAAACTTAACTATACTGTAATAGATAATTAATTTCTATCTATCATCTATATCATCAACAAATTTTGACACTACATTACAGGTTACCAAGTATTCATCCACATCGATCATGCAGTAATAAGGTATTTAATGAACAAACTTATTATAATAGGTAAGATAATATGTTGGTTGTTTTTACTATAGGAATTTGATATCACCATTATGGATAGACCAAACAAGGATAATGTAGTAGTATATTTTTTATCTTGGTTCTAAAATGATGAGCATAGTCTTATTATTGATGATTCTTTTCTCAATAAATATTTATTTGCCCTAATAATTCAATCTCCTTGGTTTGTATATATTGCTAAGTATCTTACTACATGATCACTACCACAACATTTATCATCTAGGGATAAATAACACTTGATCCAAAAGAGTAGAAATTATTCCTAGATTGTATGATATCTCTTTATCACTAGACCAAATTTAGTTATGATAAGATGTATCTGAAAAGATGAAGCTTATAACATTCTCAAAGCCTGCCATGATGAGCCCTGTAGGGGTCATTTTGCACCAAGATAGACTACCATAAAAGTACTAACTACTAAATATTATTAACCTTATTTTCATAAGGATGCCATGATGTACACCCATAGATGTGATCAATGTTATCATATGGGAAAGCCCACTCACTCTAATGAAATTTCATTATAGCTACAACTAGTTCTGGAATCTTTTGACAAATGGGTATTGGATTTTGTATGTCCTATTGATCCTAAATCTAAAAATAAAGAATACATATTGGTGTGCACTAATTATTTCACCAAATGGGTAAAGGTCAAATCCTTAACCCATGCCCAAGATGAGAAGATAGTTGAGTTCCTCTATGAAAAAATATTCACCTGCTATGGAGTACCAAGAGAAATAGTCACATACCAAGGCCCACATTTCACATTAGACCTCACAGCTACCTTGGTAAAATAATATTGACTTAGATACAAGAAATCTACCTCCTACCATCCATAGTCAAATGGTCAAGCAGAAGTGACAAACCAAGAATTAGAAAATATCCTCACTAAGACTGTCAGCCTGCATAAAAAAGATTGGTCAACTCATCTTCTAGAAGTAGTTTGGGCTTATAGGATCACTTAGAAAACTATAATTGGTTTTACTCCATATGAACTAGTTTATGGTTAAAAGCCTATTCTGCCCACTGAGTTTGAATATAATACATTAAGGATAACCCTTGATTTGGGCTTGGATCTTTCTCAAGCTCAACAAGATCAGATCATGTAGCTGAATGCACTTGATGAATTAAGAAAGGAAGCACTTCATCATACTAAAATAGTGCAAAGACAACATGTAAGATGGAATGATAGGAACATCAAGACTAATAATTTCCAATCAAGAGATTGGGCACTTCATTTTGACTCTAAATACAAGGATCATAAAAGAAATATATAGTCTAGATGGTTGAGGCCTTATGAGATCGAACAAGTTTTTGATAATGGAGTTGTAAAGCTCAAAACCATTGACTTTGTTTAGTTCTGACTATATGTTAATGGGCATAGGATCAAACTATATAAGAAACCATTCTCCAAGGAAACTTTCACTCACCAAATTTTTGAAGAACAACATCCATCTCTTCTTCATGAAACAAATCAACATAATCCTATAGCCAAAGGGTATTTTTGTCAACCCTTCTCTAATATTTTCTAAGAGTAATAAAGCTTCTTATAGCCAAGAATAAGTCATTCTCAATGGCTTAGTTCAGGATGAACTAAATCCTACCCTCTAGATTCTTGTGATTTAAGTTGAGTTCAGACCACAAAATCTAAAAAAAAAAGTAGAAAATTCAGCAATGAAACCTTTGGGCATTATTGACGGATGTTGTCTCAGAAAACCAGGTCACTGGCTGATCGACATTTGTTAAAAAAATGAAAAATTGAAAAGGCACTAATGTAATAAAAATGTTTTATTTTCCTTTTTTTTTTTGTAGATTCATTCCCTAATAATCAAAATATATTTTCCTTCTTGTTATAGGATGGAAAACTTGTTGCTACAGATGAAAAACTTGCTATTGTAGGATAAAAATTGTGGATGTAAGATAAAACTTGTTACTATAGGATGCATATCTTAATACAAGCTATCTTTCTACATTCCATCCTATATCAAGTATTTTATCCCACTCAAATGCTAATTTATGCCATGATCACCACTTCACATCATCATTTGCTTATTTATGAAAGGTATTTCTATAGGTGATATGGTTATTATTCTATATTTATTTTTTATCATACATTTTAATTATTTATAAAAGATGATAACACTTGATGATATTAATGCACCATTATATCCTATCCTTATCACACCCACTTACCATCTCCTTTGTTGATGTGACCATTGACACAACTGCTACTACCACCCCTTACTCTTTTTATGAGTGTTTTATGCACATTAGCTTCGTCCCTTAAGGATAAGTGACATATTAAGTTGGGGGGAGATTTTTCATTAATTCAAAAGGACTATTTCACCTCTCAATGAGAAATTCATAGATAATTATGCCATTGTCCAAAACCCTTTCTATAATCACTTAGACTTGTAACTCACACAATATGGGAGGTGATTTATTGAAACATGAACCACTAGATTTCATCCCTTTGACCAACAACCTAGACATATTGGCCTTGTTCTGACATATAGGATGGGTATAATATTTCAAGAAAATATAATCCTTGGATGAATAAATTTTGGAAGAATTTTTTGGTACATTACATAATATCTTGGCCACAGTAAAAGGGATGGAAGTAAAGCTAACAGAAATAACCATTAACAAAGTAATGGGAATACCTAGAATAGGGGAGGAATGGAAGGACAAATATGATGCTAAGGCTAAGAGACAAAGGTTTAGTAGAGTAAATGAATGCCTAAAAACCTAAAATTAGGGCACCATAAGGTTGTATCTATCAATAATATGGGTAAAGGCTACTGATGTTATCTCTAGATATTTCATCTACAAAGGAAGATATTCTATGTTGCATGGCCTACACTTCAAGTTCTTGAATCATTTGTAGCACATAGTGGAGATAAACATTCCCAAATTTTTGCTTCATATGATTACTAAGTTTTTGAATAATTTTCAAAAAGTTAATTCTAAAGCTCTCTCCCATCATTGTCTCATCCAGTTACTTGTTAAAGACTATTTGTAAAGAACCAAACCCAACATCAGTTGGGAGTAATTTCTCCAGATACCAGGAAATGAAGAGAGTGATAGAGAAGGAAATGTATTAGAAGAAGAATTAGAGGTTGAATAACAAAGATCATAAAAATAAGAATCCCTCCCTGTAGAACCACAAGAACTTGTAGTATAAAACCTTTTTGCAGCCAAACAAAAACTTGTAGAAGAAGATATTCCTATAATAACATAAGAACCTATAGCAAGGTCTGAGGGAAAGAGAAAGAGGAAACTCATTCTTTAGCCTAATTCTGATGAGTGTAAGGAGAAATTCACATCCTCTTCCAAGAATACCAAAGTAACCCCCACTCCTCATAGATTGAGGAGAAAGATGAGAACTATACCTTCTTATATTATTCAAATAAATAAAGAATGTAGGGAAGAATGGACTACTAGTAGAAATGAATATATTGAGACTGAAATAGATAGGGAAGAATATTCTCTAGTATTTCATCAGGAAGAAGCAAAACAAATTGAGTAGAGCCTTGAAGAAATGCATGAAGAAGAAGAACAAGTTGAACATAGTTTTGAAGAAATGCATGAGGAAGAAGAACAAGTTGAACACAGTTTTGAAGAATTTTATGAGGAACTAGTATAACAAGAGGTACATGAGGAACATGTACAGGAAGAAGATGAATAATTGGAGCAACTTGCTATAGTACAAGTGTAACTTTCCACTCTTGAGTAATCCTTGAAATAAATTGAGAGACTAAGGAAGTAGCTAAAAGACCACCTGGTGGAGGACTGGATGCACTTGCTATAGAATATTTTTAGTTGAATCCCTCAACTAAAGATCATCCTATAACCAACATTCTAGAACCTTCTATATAGGTTAATCAGCAAGAGGAACCTAAAGCTAACCTTGAGGTCAAGTATCACTCTTGTTTTACAATATCTTTTGAGTAGTTGAATTGGATAGATAATGAATTTGAATCTCTAAAGTAACTAAAGAAATAAAATAGGAAATTGAAAGAGAAAAACAAGTTAAAGGAAGAGAGCATCACCAAACTCAAATAAAAAGTTGAGGACATGACTGGAATAACCCAAGAACTCTTTGATTGCATGCCTCCTGCAAAAGTTTATTCAGTTTATCTTGAAAAATAATGGCACAAGTTCAAAATTATGAGAATTTATTGTGATATGCCCCATGAAGTTATTGATCCCCTTTCCTTATTTTCTATTTATAAATTAAGTTCAAAGGAAGAACAAGTACAATTGTGTGAGTTCTACTTGCACAAATATGTTGTTTTATATGATAGAGAATGGAATCCCAATCTATATGTAAGAGATGTCTAATTGCAAACATTTTCACCATACTTGTTGAATGAATAGAGAAAAGGAAGAGAAATAGTAGAATATAGAATAAAGGAAAATGAAATCTAGTTACTTATCAGGGGTGAATCAATGGCACCTAATGTTATATTAGCTGAATGGGATGATATCATGTTAAATAAAGAAGTTAGAACTTGGTTTGGACAAAAATGTGATGAGGTTCAAGATTTTTATTTGGAATTGAGAACTTTTGTTGGCCCTTTAGCCAAAGAGTCTTGTATCTAATGTTGGAATGAGCTCACTGATACATAGAAGATGAGGGAGCCCTATTCCCCTTTTAATTTAAATGTAACATTTAATAGGACTACAAAATACATTCTTCTTATAGGTGACATGAGATCATAATTAATGAACCTAAATTTCCAATCACCCTTGTTATGGTATCCTATTCTAGACTAACAAGATAAAATACTAGTGGATGAAGCTCAAGAAGCCAAAATTTATCAAATATTTGAGCAAAGGTAGGGTTTTTATGCTCACCTTTCCAAGGGCACTATAGAACCCATGGATTTTAGAGTTCTTTATGCACTAGGAATTAATAAGTATAATGCTTGAGGTCAAGTAAGATCTTAAGTTGGGGGGTGTGATGAGCCCCATATATGTCTTGTTATTATGTCCATCTATTGTACTCATCCTACTTGTTTACCATGCTTTTGAACACTTTTCCATATAGTTCCTTACTTTCATAAACCATACAACATTATATTTTCCAAACTCTTTTGAATAGTTATAATTATGTATTGAAATTAAATATATGATGATTATCTATCACTTTAGGATGATTTTTATATGAATGTGTTTTGAATATGTTTTGGAGAAATAGGTATATAGCACAGATCATCCTACAACAAAAGGAATCTCATTACATAGACCATCTTGTAGCCAAAACATGACCAAAGCCGTAGATGAACATATTTTGATTCTCTTCTAACCAACTCGTAGAAACAAATCTAACCTCCATGGAGCTCAATAAGGAAGCATTTGAAGAATGAAACAACTTTGTTTGTCCTACAACAAAGTCATAATATTCACATGAAGAATTTCTTTAGTTAAAGGAACCAATTTCGGTTATCCCAGTTTGAATGTATCTTGGAATAGAATGTATATATTATTTTGCATAAAATAATATCCTCTATAGTATATAAATATGTATCAACAAAGTTGAGATATATATATATATATATATATATATATATATATATATAATATTATATATTGAATAGAGATTATGATTTTAACTTCATGCAATAATTCATTATTGCACTTTTGATTAATATGAGTGAGCAATGCTAAGTTCAATATAATGTTGTAAGAGGAAGGTTTGAAGCTAGATTTGGAAGGATAATGGGCCCCCTTTGGAAGGATAAAATAACAATCCAACCTATCTAGTTAGTTAAACATATTATTTGATTTCCTTAAGCATTATGTGTTTCATTTCTAAATTGTGTGATTTGCATTATTGTTTAAGATTTATTTTAGGAAGCTTCCCATGCATAAGAATTTATTTTATTATAATTTGTTTATGTTTCATTTTAAGTATTTCATTTACTACACTTTAACATCTTAGACACAATTAGCATAATGTCAAATTAGAGATTGAGTGTGCACATATAGTGACATCATCCTATCAAATCTACATCCCTAGGTTGATATTTAAATGAGGGAGAAGGTACAAATATATGGTTGCTTTCCTTATTCAATTTGATCAAGGGAAGTATATATGATTGTGAATTAGTTTCTAGTCATACATCATTAATTTGGCATGCCTTATGTGGGAAACCTTATAGTGTTAATGATCATATATAGAGGTGTGTGAGAGGCATGATCAAGGAGATTTGTGTAGTTGGTCTGACACCCACTTGTGTGAGGGGTGAATATTACCCAATTAATTCATCTAGTAAAAACATAGGGAACACTTCCTTAGTAGGTAACCAGAGGAGGAAGAGGATAGAATTAGCAGGTGATAACACCACCACCACTACACTAGGACCTTGCATAGAAATATCCTACACAATAATAGTAACAATAGCCAATGGATATCTATGGTGAGGAGCCTGAGTATATCAATTTATATGAGGATGTTGATTTAGGTGAGGTTGAGGCTACATATTATGACTCTGATTTGGATTGGTATGAGGATGACCTAGGTAATTGTCAATTTTAATTAAGCTTATTACTTAACACTTTGCCTTTAGATTTTATTACTTAGCTAATTTATTGATTTGAATTTTATATGACTAGATCTGATGTCAATTATTCTAATTTATGATTATATATACCTCAACTAGATGAAGTACCATGATCAAGGATACCCTGATCAATCTTTTTTAGTTGGCCATAGACATGACTCGAGGTAAGCTAATAGTATATCCTATATTGCCTACTAGGATTGGCCGTTATACTAATGTTTTCATTCCATCCTACCACACATATATGACACTGACTAGGTTAAGGGTGTAAAATAACAATTTCAAGGTTAAATCCAAAATAATAAAAATCTTGGTAGACACGATGGTATTGGATAGAGGTTGGGCTTCTTATAGCCAATGGATAGGAGGGATGGCCTCACATGAAGGCACTAACAAGAGGAAAGTTATGAACCCTCAAGTTGGAGAGATAGTTTCCAAAGGTGGTACTATTAATATATGATAAAGGATCCATATCCATTATCATTATTCTACTTTAGGACCCTCCCATAAGAGGAGGATAGGATCTTGAGTCATTTCTATATGTCGATATATATTATTTACTTTGGATTCTTTTTGGTCTTAAGATCTTGAGACACATTGGCCCTCTATGGAGGTTTTTGTATTAGAGATTCATGTATGTAAAAACATGATAGTTATTATATAGAGATACATTTGATTTACCTCCTAGTTACTTATCATCTTGTGTTATGGTCTTTAACTTCCATTATTGCTTTTTGGTTTATGCACTCTAGATGACTAGGCATGTGTTGATATACTGTGTAATTCTTATGTTTTTAATATAATGCTTATATATGAGATAAAAAATGTATGTATATGATATAATGTAATGGATATATGTATATTAAAATATAAATTTTCTAACAATTATTTTGTAGGTAATGCCCAAGTTATTATATTTACACAACATATAACTTTCAATTTGTAGCAAGGAGTGAAAAGGGGAATAGGATAGATGTGAGATGATAAAGAATGAAAACCATAGATCAATTTATTTTAGGAAAAATTAATATGACCTAATAATTACAATCAAATGGGAAACTTTACTTCTTGCCAAACCTATAAAATACTAACTTTGTTGGCTTCATCTAGATATAACTAGTCCCGAGTGAATTGGTCAGTGAGACAAAGTTACCCTTTTCAACATAGGTATGTAGGCAAGATGTTGGAATAATTTTAACTTATATACTTATTGATTTAATATTGATTCTACATTTAGCTTTTATTTTATATTTTTGACCCTTATACTTAGTCTCATGTAACTAAGAATACACATGGGCTCATCACCAAAGGCTAGATGTAGGCGAGTAAGGGCACCTTTCCCCAATGACCCCACATAACCAATAAGATGTGAGGTATCAACACAAACATATAGCGAGGGTGAGAAGTATGAAATATAACTTTTATTTTTTATAAGCTTTTGAATTTCATAGGAATGTCCACTTTTCTATTTGTAAGGCCTTTACTGCAAAACCTTGGCCCCATGCAACTAGTAAGATGCAAGAGCTCATCACCTAAGACCAAGATAGGTGAGTAAAGTTACTTATTTTTAAGTATTATAATGTTATAATCTAAAAATAAATATAATAAGATTCTCTACCATGGACAGGCTTCTAGACTAGACTGTAGGCCAACATTTTCTAAGTTATGCAAGAAGGCATAGGGAAAATAGGTGTACTCTACTCATAAGAACTATAGGAAAGAACAAATGTAATGATGATTTAGATAATTTTTTATATGGGATAATAGTGTAATTTGATAATGGAATGATATCATATGTTTCATCCTAAAATTTTCACATTATGAAAATTAACAACCAAATAATCATCAAATAAAAGTTCTGATATGCAAAAAAACACACAAACTATGAAAATAATACAAATAAGGGAAATTTGATATGAAAGAATTATATGTATAAATGTTTGAGGTGAAAATATTTCACATATTCATTAAATTATTTGCCTTATAGGGTTCATAACTGATAAGATTCATCACTGAAATCTTTAGTCACTAGCTAAGGGCCTAACTAATTAGGTTTGTATTTTAGACCTTCTCCTCTCTTTTTGTCAATCTGGCTATAAAGCTTAAAGATAAGGTATTTTACATGAATTTAGTGTTCATGGAATTTATTTTTGTATTTTATACCTATATTACTGGAATAATTAATATGATTATTTGCATTAACAATGCAGTGTTCATCTAAAGTCTCTAATTTAACTAGTTGCACCTCTCTGTATTCTTCATGATCAAGGAGACCCTGGAGAGAAATATGAAGGCTAGGAATATCTACCTCTAGGGTTAAAATAGATTAAGTTATAAATATAAGTGAGTATGGAGTTTCCCATGTGAGCATTTTAATAGTTGACACCTAAACCCAAAGTGTTAGATATATTTGTAAGTGTTAATCTCATTTATAATCTCTAACAGTTTTGACCAATATTTAATTTAGGGTTTTGTTAGCTGCATTGACCTAGACATTATCCTATAGGTAATAAAAAAATGCCATGTAGTGTGATATATAAAATTAGTTACATTTCTCATAAATATTGGGTTTTTTTAAAGGAGACCCAGTGTCAGTAATAATGACATGTACGACCTTAAATTGACAAATGATTTGGTTTAGAATAAATTTTTCAATGATTGAACTAGAAATGTTTATTAACAACATAGATTTTACCCACTTCGTAAAATACTTAATGGAAATTATAATCAAATGATGACCATTCAAAGAAGTAGGGGAGAGTCTACCTACTAAATCTAATCCCCAAATGGAAAATGGTCATGGAGTTACTATGGCTTGAAATTGCCTAGTGGGAGTATATATCTCATGTGAAAAAATTTTACATTTCTCTCATTTATGCACTTACTCGATGACATAATGGTTTAGGGCAAGCCATAAATATCTCATCCTATGGATTTTAGGAGTGGCTTCATGGCCACCAAATTCTCCATCATAAATTCCACTATGGTAATGAAATATTAACCTTTCTAACTCCTAGTTAACAAACCTGAGTAAAATGTCCTCAAATTCTTTATGATAAAAACCATGTCTATAATAACATACTTAGATGCAATGATACAAAGGCACTATTTTTTCTATGAATTGGCACCTTCAAGGTAAGTGCATTAGATTAGGGATTTAATGATATTCATGTGCCAATGAGAGGAAATATAAGTAGGTTTATCTGTGTAGAGAAAAATTCATTAGGATAGTTAGTATCAATGATATCTTTGACCTCCAAGGGATAATTATCCAACCATTTATTAATGATTTTTCCCTTAATAGATTTTTGGTTAATGTAATTTAACTTGAACTCACTTAGGAGTGTGATGAAATTTCCAACTTTCCTATAGAGGGTTGGATGGGTTAGAAAATTCAAGGCTTGGTATTTCTCGATAACTCTTATTTCTTGATTCAATAAATAATTATTCAACCTCTTAGTTACAAACATTATAGCTAAGCATTCCTTTCCCACTTGATTATGCCATGTATCATAATTGATGAGATTTTGGCTAATTAATTAAATGGCACATTATTTACCAATGTCATCTTCTTGGGCCAATATGCAAGTAATGGACACTTCACTTGTCCTACTATAAATTATCTAGGGCCTACTAGCTTAGGTGCCATGAGCATCAGGAAGACATTAAGAAGCATTTTAATACTTTAAATGCCTCTTGACAATCATCTATCTAAGGTAATCCACTTATCTTCTTAAGAAAGTTATTTATTAGATAGATTGCATATGAAATATCAGGAATGAACCATCAAATAGCTCCTAACTTACGTAGGAATGTTATGATTCCTAATTCATCCATGGAGAGGAGCATTTCTATGATCACATAGATCTTGGTAATGTTGATATCAATCCCATACTAAGATATGATATACCCTAGGATTTTTTCCCTGTAAATCTAAACACACATCTTTTCATATTAAGAGTAACACCATACTTGATCAAACATGTCAATATGGTGTGTAACACCTCTAGGTGATAAATTAATTGTCTTGGTTTTCCTCGAAGATCATCTACATAAACCTCCATTATCTTGTGAATAATATCATGAAATATACATATCATGACCCTTTGGGTATGTTACCCTAATTTTTTGAGACTGAAGGGCATCATGACATAACAAAAGGTTCCTCATGGTGTAGCAATAGAGGTCTTACTTTGATCTTCTTTAGAAATGTGGATTTGATTGTATCCCAAGAAGCCATCCATAAATAATAGAAACTCATATCCTATTACTACATCAACAATGACATCAATGGAGGGGAAAGGAAAGTTATATTATGGACATGCTTTGTTAATGTCTTAAAAATATATACATATCCTAATCTTACTATTATTTTTAAAAATGGGTAAAATTTTAGACATCCAATTGTAATAATCTATTGGTTTGATAAA
The DNA here is from genome assembly GCA_037957365.1 of Torreya grandis. NCBI lineage: Eukaryota > Viridiplantae > Streptophyta > Pinopsida > Cupressales > Taxaceae > Torreya > Torreya grandis. The sequence continues at coordinate 8,539 of JARHVA010011471.1, read as the reverse complement.
TCTAACTTTCCAAATGGACATCCAACATTGACATTGTAGGAATCAATCCTAATATAGTTATCCATAACCTAGATGACACTTGGCCACATCATAGTAAATGATCTATTGATCATGTGTGGAAGGAGTGTCACATGGAAAGTTTTGCTATTTTTTGATATCTCAACCATATTAATATTGAGCATATATGTTAACCCCTCTTGAAATTCCTAGCCTTGAGACTCAAAAAATTGATGAGTATTTTCCTATTGTGGGGTGAATGGAAGAGTCTACAAAAATTTGAAAGAGAAACTCTTATGATCTAATTTAAGGAAATGAAGCACTTATAGTAATTCAAAATGCTTACTTTTAAAATACAAATTGATGTAGGTATGTACTTCTATGAATGCAAAAGGCTACTTACTAGGCCTTCTATTTGGTGTGGGAACTATGTAGGCATATTTACAATGAGTTTTGGGTGTGGGAAGTATGCCAACATAGTTATGATGTTATTCGAGGTGGAATTTTTAGGAACGTAATTATACAACTTACAATACTATTGGTAATATATGGGTAATTTCATTTTTTCTACTATTATATGTGGGAAGGCTCGTAAGAACTGAGTGACTCCTCTAGAGACACCTTCTTCACTAGGGGGAGAGAGGACCTCTCCTTAGGAATACATAGATAATCATGAGATCTAATGTTAATATTTATAGTACCTATTTATATGGTATGAATATTCTCCTTAAGTGTTGGCATGGTCATGGGAGAAGGAGTGATCTGACTGCATGTTGGAGAACTCAAGATATAGTATAAATTATAACTCAATGCAGGCTAAAGTAGAATGGTTGACATATAAGGAGGAAATAAACCCAATGGATTAATAACTCTATAAAATTGATATGGCCCTATCATAGAGTGATTTATGATTATGTTATAAAGAGATTCAAAAGTAATAAGAGTAGTATGTGAATTATAAATTGCCCTTGTGTGGTTGAGCATTGGGTGATTATGATGGTAGTTTTAAGAAAGGTATTCATGAAGAGGGACCTCTTCATTATCTAATATCTCTATCATGGTAAGATCTAGTAAAATGGCTAACTCCTCTTAGGGTTCTTGGTTATATGACTTGGAGAAGTTATAGGTTCCTAACCCTTATGGGTCGAACAGGAAGATGAATGGAATGTCCTTTTCTAAGAGATTGATTATTCAGCTATAGACATGGTGTAAACTCTTCAACTGGTAATGGGATCTAAACTTATGACCTTTTTAGTTATCACTACATCCTTCTCTTTTAATTTATATTTTAATAGAGCCTAATGTATTTTATCCCCTTTCTTTAAGATAACCACTATACGCTTTGTAGGTTTAGTAACATCAACCAACTATAAGGGTTTCATGACCCCATTGGTAGGTAGATATTAATAAATGTGAATCCAATGTTGCTTATGCATGGTTTCTTATAACATATCAAAAGTTTTAAGATCTCCTAGGCTACAAAAACCTTCCCTAGGTTTAAGAATTGGATTTGTTGGAACATAGTTGAAGGTATAGCCTTCATCCTATATATCCAAAGTCTTCCCAAGATCACGTTATATTTGATATATTTGTCTATGACATATAACTTGGTTAGCAAAATCTTGAGACCCAAAGTAACTAGGATCATAATGGTTTATATGGAAATATATTTTAGGTTATCATTGCCTCATAGTGTGTCATGATTCATGGAATTGTTGCTTTCCCCATAACCAAGAATTTTTAAGAAAGAAAAAGGGACAATATTTAAAATCACTTCACCTTCAACCATAAACATCTTTACATAATTATTGTAAATATAAACCTATATAAACAAAATTTTATCCCCCTCCTTTCCATATCAGAGTCAAGAAGAATACTATGTAAATCAAAGAAATAACCAACATCCTGAGAGTCCTGACTAGGTGGGAACATATTTAGATCAATGTCGTTGACCTATTCCTATGGTGGAGGAATAATATTGAATAGGTTCCTTAGTACTAGGGCATTGATAAAGGCTAATCGATGAATGGGGGATTTCTTGATTAAATCAAGAAATAAAATATGGGAGAACATTTTTGTAAGATATAAGATCAAATCATAGTTCCCCATGGGTTTAGGGTTAGTATTGGTTTCTAGAATGTTGGAGGGATGAGGAGTCATAGGCTGATATTATTTGGTACAAGTAATGATATTCAACTCTTATTAAACTTCTAAATCTACAAATATTATCATTTTAGTTTTACCTTAGACTCCTAATTGAGGAGTGACATTGATATTAATAGTTTTAGAGGTTGAAGCTTTGGCATCATGGGTGCATGTTATCGTGGGTTGATTGTGTTGAATAGGGTGGTTTTGTGGGTTATCCTATTGTTGATTTTGGGTAACACATGATTGATGATTAGGAAAGGGGTATATTTGGATATTTTGATTTTAAGGGGTGAAAAAACCATTTTCAAGGGCATGGGGGTTGCTATTAACATTCCCTAGGAACAGGTCTATAAAAGTTTGCCTATGATCCTCAAGGAGACTTTGAAAGAAATTATTATACTCCTTATATATATGATTATCATGATTGATAACCTAGTAGAAGGGATAAAGGACATTGGGATCATATTCCCTAGGCCTTAGGTTTTGTCCCTATTGATTAAACCCTTGATGAATATTCCTTTGATAATAGGGTTGGTTATGAAACTACGATAATTATTCTACATGTTGATACTATTTTTGGTGTTGGCTTTGGTGTTGTATGTTACATGATGGTGGTCAATTGAAATAAACCACATGAAATTCAAGTGGGGTATTATAGTTCCTATCACCTATATTATTATTATAATTGGTTTTATTCACTATTTAATATTGATTATTGTTCATTAGGTGGCTCTTCTAGTCAATATTTTTTTAGTGGTGGCATTCCAATTCTGATTAAAGATCTTGGGACCTAGTTTGTTATTATTTATCAAAATTGAATTTTTAAATCCCCCATTATTTTGGTTTAGGGTGATGATGTGTTTGTTGGTCCCATAATTTTTCTAACCACTATAAATGGTTTCTTAATCAATCCATAAGGCACTCTCAATATATTCTTCATAAGATTGATAGGGGAATTTTTAGACATCTACCCTCATCTCCTTATTAAGGGATTAGAGGAAAAGGTCAGATATTTCCCATTGATCCATGTGAGGAAAATTGGAATATAAATATATAACCCATCACCATCTCATGATTAAATCAATAGTTGATTCATTGTGTTCTTGTTTGATATAAAGTAATTCTAGAATGCCAATCTTGAAAATCTTGTTCATGTCAAAGGCCTTAAATATTTGGAATTAATTATATGAATGAATAATTAGACCCCTAATGAAAGAAATAATACCAATAAAGATTTATTATTTATAGGGTTTTGAGGAAAATTTTGGCAACAATCCCATCCCAAGATAGGATTTATTTGACAATCATATTTTAAACCTTGACATTTATGTTGGTATCTCCTTCCCCTTTGAACTTGGGAAGGTTTGGTAAGGGATGTGGGAGAATAACCCATTGTATGTTGGGATCATACTTCACAATGCTTTCCACCTCTAGGAATTTTAGGCTAATTGATGGTCTAGTGGCTATGCAAGGAGTGATCATACCTCCTATAGTGAGAGTCATAGGATTAGAGAGAGGATGATTGCTAGAAGTTTTAGAAACATAATGTATCTAATGAATAGAGACCCCACTCTTGGTTTAGGTATTAGGATGAGAATAATTATATAATTGGTAATCTAAATTGATGTCAAAGGTAAGGTTATTTCAAATCACTAATGACAACTCACTAGAGCCACTCCAAGCTAAGAGATCCACCTATGTCATGTCTAGACATATTATGGCATTATATAAATACCCATAGAATAAATATGAGGGAAAATGGAAAAAAGAGAAATAATAAGAGTGAGAAAGGGGTGTGTAAAATATATAAATATTTCACATCAGTTCACCAATTTATGTGCACATGAATATCACATGCTAAATTGTGCACTCGACTCCCCAAGGTCAGCCCAAGGTAATTGATGTAATGGATGGGATATAAATAAAATTATGTTTTAGGTTGGTTATTAGGCTAGTTATTAGGTGGAATAGGATTTGAAATGGGTGGTGGAAAGGGTTTTTTATGATGGAACAAAAATACATTTGCAACATCTTGTTTCTCATTGAAAACATCAAGTTGTGTGGAAACACAGATCTAAGGTCCTTTGGTTTATAATATTATGATGAAGAAAATATTTTGATCAATACTAGGACTAGGTAAATGAGGGAAGTTAGGGTGAATGACTCACATGATGAGATCAAATGCATCAAGTTGGCTATGCTTAGTCAATGTCATCCATAAATTTTAATTGTATATGATGAGGCTAGATTTGAGAATAAGAGAAAGGGGGTGGAGGTGAGGATATATGATTAATCATGTTATATTTTTGACCTCTATTCTTGGGAAAGATAATGATCGGTGGATCATGAATTTGTTCTTATTCTTCAAAATTATTAAGAGAGTTAACAATGAGGTGGGGGATTGGAATGGAATATAAAACCTCTATCTTAAGCTCAATTTTTATATCTAATAATATATTTACTATGGGACTCAGTAATCTATCCCTAGGGAAAATACCTTCTCTAACAAGACTAGGTGTTTCAGGAAGTGCCATGCAAAGGAAACTAGGGAAGGTGTAAGTGTATGAGATTATCTTGGTAGTTGATTATTTGAGTGGAATTTTTGTGTATTTGGAACCAATGTTTCAATTAAGAGTCTTATATAGATGGGCAAGGCTTTGGAAATGTTTTTGGTTTGTTTTATTTTTTTGGAATATCTTACTTGAAAATAAAAAGTAACTATTTGTTGAAATAAAATAACTTGAAAGCAAAGAATGATAAACAAAATAAAATTGAACAAAGAAAGCACTTTTTTGTCTTTTTTAATTTATTTTAAATTCATTAGAGTTAAGATATATATATTTATTCTAGCTATGTAAACACTATTTTTCCTAACTTTTCTAGATGCAACCTATATGAAGTTGCATATTTCCTTTATTTTCATTATTTTTTGAATAAATTATGAATGTACTTAGGTGAAAGATATAGCTTCTAAAAATATTCAAATGATTTAAGAAGAGGTTTAAATTATAAATTAAAAAATAATATTAATATCATAACACTTCTTTTACTCATATGCAAGCTGAAACAAACTTTTAATAGTCCTATATTGGATGCACACTAGCCATAAACAAATGGTTTATTTGGAATAAAATTATTGTCTAAATTATAATTTTTTTCCATTTTGGGATAAAAAAAACATTCCTTGTTTTTTAAAAATAAGATAAATCATAAATTGAAATAAGACCATTTGTCTACCTAGGTTGATCTAGGGTTTTTCTAGTTACGAGTGTGTGTAAGAATGAAAAGAGTTTGTTTTAAAACTAAAAATTGATTGTTGTAATGACTGAAATCATATGTGTTTTATTATAATATTCACATATGATTTAAATTCAATATTATATACTATGAATGAATCTAATTGATATTAATGAAGAATGGGAGGAACAACAATTTAGGAAAATATATGCAATGGAAAAAAATTATTTTATTTTTGTACATAGTAAGCTTTAAAAATATTATGAAGAAGTTGGTTAGATAAAAATAACTCATGGGTATAACCAACCCAGATAAAAAATAATAAACTAAAACTAAATAAAAACAAACTAAAACAACTTTGGATCATGAAAATAATCTAACAAAGTCTCCCTTGATCCAAAGGGGTGATAAAAGAATTGAAGCAATGACTCTGAAGTCATCAAAAGAAATTTGAATGCAACTACAAGTGGTGTAATGTACTTCATACTAATAATAAAAACCAATTCCATTCCATACAAAATCTTGCCTGACAAGTTATGGCATAAAAGGTTGATGAACATGAATAATCCCTACTCACCCCTATGATCATTGTACCATACTATAATAGAACCCAATCAAAGTCTATCTAACTACATTGACCCACATAAGGTCCCACATAGGAACCCATCCAAGTAACAAACATGTACTATGTATGGCACATCTCCCTAATGTATAATAAATGTTGACAACCTTTACTTAACATTAAAGGTGATAGCAACCCTTGTCAACTCGTATTATCACCAATGACTGATTGAAAAGTAACAAATGAAATATTTTTTCCCCTATAAGGTGAGAGGTGAGTTATGCACCAAGAGAATAAAAAATCAACTAATACTACCTGATCCATGTCATGAAAATCAAATGAGAGAAATCCAAAACCAATAAAACTAAAATAAGAAAACTACTACTACCAAAATTGCTATTCAAGCATGATCCCAAACTCTGAGTGAATAGCTAACTGGAGAAGGGAATAGTCCTCCAACCTCCAATTTAATCTCTAACCTCCAGTCACTAATCACTCAAAATATGTTTTTAGGTCCATTAGGACCATAGACCTTAACCATGAGGGACATCTCTTGATCAGATGAAGTGTCAGTATATCGTAAATAACTGGAGTAATCAGAACATCTACCACTAGAATGATCCACATAATTTGATTTAACTTTATTTTTACATGGAGAATGGGGTCATCAAGAAGGACATACATCTACAAAATATCAAATACCAACACATTTTAAACATATGGGTTCTTTCTTGTGTCTATGTGATCCAGAATAACCTGAATCACTTGAAGAACTATGAGAAGAGTGTTTGTGGTGATGCTTGTGTTTTGAATACCTTGGAGAGTATCAATGTGAATGCTATGGAGACTAACTAAAATTATGTGAAGAGTGCCTTGAATAATGGCTTGAAGAGTGTTTTAGAGATTATTTCTAAAAATATCATTGTACATGATGATGATCTCTATAATGGGAAATATTTTTTGTATAGTAAGCCTCTTTAGTAGATGTACAACTCTTCCTTGCAAACTATCTCTCATGCTAAGTTAATAACTCACAAATAGAGTCAAATGTGGCACCATTAAGCTTATCATTAAGTGGTAAAATTTCAACAAAAGTAGTGTATGTGGAATTAAGCCCATTAAATGTGATATAAATCAACATCTCATCATCAATTTTGTCCCTATAGTATAATACTCTTGTTTTAGAGTTTTCATATGTGAAAGATATTTAGAGACATCTTCATCATCTATGAGTTTATTATTCAAAAGATGCAAAAGGTCAATATTTTTGTATGTAGGCTACTTGTCATATAAATCCCTCAATATTTTCCATGCTTTCCACATTTTAGACTTAATAGATTCAATATGTATAATCACTTATGCAGTGCAAGATGATTTTAGCAAAGCAAGAACACATTTATCATGCTTTTGGAACACAAGAAATTTTATGAATTTAGTTGGTTATGTGATTCTTTTTATTTATTTCCCACAAATCATCAAAAATGAGTTTATTGTCCATGTTCATCGACCATTATTTATAGTTTTTTGGTGTTAGACATCTATTTTCAGAGATTAAACTCATATTTTTTACCATGATGCTATTAATCCAAGGAAAACTATCAGGGTTTGGCCTTGACCCATTAGATAGATTTTGATTACAAAAGATTCAGAGACTTTGTCAAAAAATTACTCCTTATAACTCCTTTTACACCCTTACATCACCATTTTCATTTAAAATATTATTATATCCTTATAACTCTTTTACATCAAAACTTTAGATCAAAATACCAAAAAAATTGATCAAAATAAAAAATTTAATGGTTTTGAACCCTTGACCCTACTTTTTATGTGATTTTAAAATGTGTATGGTCAAATTTTATAAAATTAATATTGAAATTCTTTTGGAGAATTTTAATATAACTAAAAGTTGCCTAATTTTTATAAAAAATAGATTTTAAACATGTAAAAAAAATCACCTTACTTTTACACCAAGACAATACCCTGCCTTCACTATTATGCATATGTACGAAGATCCATAGGCCTGACATAGCTTTGATGGTATGTAATCCTAATTCAATAATCCACCCTCCACATTCAAGAAAGGTCCATTATTTCCTTAGTACCTTCATATAATTATCAAGTGGTAGTAGATGGATATTGATTACACTTTTTTTATGCAAATGCTTCACCTTTTCACATCCCCTAAAGTGGTCTATCAACATACCAAGCACCATAAAAAAACATAGAATAAATGAGAATGATATGATCCAACATTTTTAGTAATATGTAGTTTTATTTTGGCAGTGGTAACATTAGTATATTATGTAGTGTATGATGATATCATAGTACATGCTGGATTTATAGTGCTTTCAATTGTACTTCTACATACCACACTTTATAAAAGCTAAATCATGGATGATAATATGAATTGGATAAATTTTAAAATATTTTTAGGTGAGCCTCATGTATTATAAATTGTATGATCATTGTTGGTATTCTCACCAATAATATGGCATAATCAATAGATCAGTCTCATAGTGCAATCTAAAACCTTGAACATAATTCAGCCTTGGTAAAATTTTAACATAGTATAGGGTGCATAATCTCTCTCTCTCT
>JARHVA010011470.1:27500-40000 GCA_037957365.1 Torreya grandis | reverse complement strand
ATAGAATTATATGAAAAAGGAGAAATTACTCAAGCCTTAAGAACTCTGGATATAAAACAGACTATAGATACAATATCTGTTGTTTCTAAAATTGATCAAGAATCTAGTAGTATTAAACAGCAGCATAGTGAAGTAAATCAGAAGCTTGATACTGTAATACAGACAATGAGTAATATTTATCAAAGTCAAGAAGATGTAAAATCTGAAATATCTTCAGTAGAAGAAAAGATTAATATTTCTACCTTAGAAACATCTGCTAACCTTGACAGTCTCACTGGAGAAATTGTTAATTAGCAATAGAATACTATATTATTACCTGATATTTTACAAAAAGTATCAGTTAATACTTCTACATAAGAAAGATTGACAATTTTTGCTCTCTCTGGTTCAGCTCCCTCTGATTCTCTTGGTTGGGTAAATGTAGCAAAAACCCAGAGAAACATAACCAGGACTAAAGCAAAACAAAAAGTAGTAGAAGAGAATATCACTGATAAGATATATCATGTTGGAATGGCTAAGATAGAAGAAGCATAAATGTTTAGTTATTTTGAAGAAGGAGAATCTTCAAATACGAAACCCCCATTAGATACTCAGATAAGAACATTGAATTTCCAACCTTTCTTTTGGAAATTTAATTGTGAAGCTCCAGCAAAAAGGAAAGAAATGACTCATGCTATGCTTGCATGGGCAAACATCCAAATATTCAGCCTAAAAAAAGATCCTATTAATGTCTCACAACAAGTATCCAATGGTTTCATAGGAATAATTAAAGATTGGTACGATGGTTGTGGTCAGCAGTTTCAGGATGAAATCCTCCATCAGAATCAACCAATAGTTACTTTGTGTGAAGCAGTTTATTCTGAGTTTATTGGCATCATTGATAATGAAAAAGAAGCCAATAAAGCTAAGTTCTTAAGAGCTCAGTTATGTGATGTGACTAGACTAGAGGAATATATGTGCCATATGGAAAACCTGTTATATGCTACAAGAGAAATGTTTAATCCGGCATTTAAGATAAGATATATAGAATCTTTCCCATACTATTTTGATAATAACTACAAGTCTGTTATGGGCTCTGAGGTATCTACAATGTCTTTTGGGCGCATTAATCATAATATTAGAGCTATAAATGAAAAACTATGTGCTGAAAGAAAAGCTTATAAAGAAACTATGCTTTTCCATAAGAAAATAGGAGCTAAGTTTTGTAAACCTTTCTTTGATCAATTTGGATGCACAAATACTCGCCAATACAGAAATAGTCAAGAGAAAAGAAAGAAAAAGAAAAGATCTGAAGACTGCCATTGTTCTCCAAGGTCTTCAAAGTTTTAGAAGTTTAAGTCCAGAAAGTTTAAAGGAAGAACCTTTAAATAGAAGAAGATATTCAGAAAAAGAAAGAATGGATTCCAGAAAGCTCCTGTCAAATGCTTTCTATGCCAAGCTAATCATTATGCCAATAATTGCCCACAAAAAAAAAGAGAATTCTAAAAAGATTAATTTTCTACAAGGTCATGGCATAAATGAAGAAGAATATGTTTTGATTTCTGACCTAGAACCTCAGTATGAATATGATATTCTATGGGATGATAATTCAGAACTACACTCACAAACAAATCAAATAAATATGAATAATGAAGAAATTACTTCAAATTTTGAATCTTCAGATTATGATTCAGAAATCAGTTTTTAGATTAATATGCTAAGAACACAATATGCTGATAGCTTTACTTTGTCACAACAGTTGCAATATTTAAAAGATAATTATTTAAGTACTCTTACTTATCTTGTTTCTAAAAATAAATATCTGCGGCAGCAAATTGCCGAAATAGAAAGTAGGTATGTATTGCATTTATCTCAGCAAAGGCAACAGAAAGAAGTTCTTGCAAGACAATTTACAAGTCATAAAGTTGTAGAACCCGGATCGAGTTCTTCAATAGCTCCTGATCTACAAGCCACATATTCATATGCTCCTAAGAACCATGAAAGAAGATAATGATGTTCTAAACGCATTGCATTGCTCCAAAAAAAATTGGTCAAAGCACAAGATGAAATTTAATAGATAATGAAAGAAGAAGCTGAAGATGAAGAAAAACAACAACTCTTTGAAGAAGAGTTAGCTCAGTTAGCTGGCACCTACCCTACAGGTATGGTTGTTGATGAAACCAATAATATTCAGCAAGTTTTAGTTCATTTGACCAATAATCTTGTTTATGAGCTAAGTATTAAATGGCCAGGCTTTAAATCCTATAACCTAGATGTTTTATTAGATACTGGCGCTGATATGTCTCTTTCTAGATATCATTCTATTCCTTTTGATAAATGGGAACCTACTTTCTATAAGCTAACCCTTAATACCAAAACAGTCATCTCTAAATGGACTGCAAAAATTCCTATCCTTCTAGGAGACACTGTCTATGAATTTAAGGTTGCCCATCAAGAAATGCCAATGTTTGACATCATGCTTGGTTCCGATAATCTCTCTAGCTTTTATCCTATCACTATCCAACCTTATGAGATTATCCTTGCACAGAAATACTCTCTGTATAAAAAGAGTAAATATGAATGTAGATTTCCATTAAAAGCAAAGGGTAAGCCAGTCAATTTACAATGGTTGACTCAAAAGATTAATCTCTGTCAAGCCCAAGTAGAACCTGTGCTTGTAAAGATTGTGAAAGATTGTTGTTTCGAAAATCCCTTACCTTTCCAACATATAAAAATTCCTGTCTGTCATATAGACTTGAAATTAATTATTGATCAAAATGGAATTCAGAAGGAGCCACAATTTAAAGCTCATCACTATGGGATGTCTCCATCTCTTCGAGAAGAATGCTTCCAAGAAATTAAGTAGCTTAAAGAACAAAGATTAATCAGAGATTCTCACAGTCCTTGGGCATGTGAAGCTTTCTATGTAAATAAAAGAAGTGAGCAGGTAAGAGGAAAAAAGAGGCTAGTCATAAATTATATTCCTTTGAATAAGCATGTTGTTGCTATTCAGCATCCAATTCCTTCAAAAGATGAGATTTTGCAAAGAATTACAGGAAGCAAAATCTATAGCAAATTTGATCTTAAATCTGGTTTTTGGCATATCTAGATTGCAGAATATGACAGGTACAAAACAGCCTTCATTACTCCTTTTGGTCAGTATGAATGGAACGTACTTCCATTTGGTCTTAAAACTACTCCAAGTATATTTCAAGAAGTGATGAATAATTTTTTTTGTAAATTTGGTAATTTTATTATTGTATATATTGATGATATTCTGATCTTTATCAAAACTCCTAAGGAACATATAGAACATCTAGAATTGTTCTATAAGGTGGTTTATGATAATGGATTAGTATAATCTGCTAAGAAAATGGTCACCTTTCAAATAGAGATTGAATTCCTTGGAATTATTATCAAATCAGGAGATGCCAGTATTCAAAAACATATTTTACAAAATATTCAGAACTTTCCTGATATGATTCTTGAGAAAAAGATGCTTCAAATATTTCTAGGATGCGTTAACTATATAGCTGGGCATTATTACAATGTGGCACATGACAAAATTTTGTTAAATAAAAGGCTATCCAAAAAGCCTCCTAAATGGAATGAACAAATGACAGAAGCAGTAAAAAGGATTAAAGGAAAGTGTGCTCATCTTCCTCCTCTCCAACTTCTAGGCTCTGGAGAAAAGATTATTGAAACAGATGCCTTAGAATTATATTGGGGAGCAGTGTTGAAAGAAATATTATCTGATGGTACTAAAAAGCCTTGCAGATTTGCATCTAGAAATTTTAAGAATGCTCAAATTAGTTATCACTCTACTTAGAAGGAAATTCTAGCAGTGATTAAAGTTATTCAAGCTTTTATGTTTTTTGTTAGATCTAAAAAATTTATTGTAAGATCAGATTTTAAAAAAATTATGAGCATCTAAAATTCTGCAGATAATTTGAAGAAAGGATCAGTTAGTCGACTCATCAGATGGGCCACATATCTATCTGATTTTGATTTTCAGGTAGAACACATTGAAGGCAAGAAAAATTGTCTTGCTGATTTTATGACCAGGGAATATCAGACATCAGAGCATTCTGTGATGATAGTCATAACATAAATTCAAGATGAATTTCATGAGCATCTATGGAGGACTCGACCATCTATTACTAATCAATTTAGAAATGAATTAATGCTATTGAAAACTCAATCATATGAAACTTAAGACACTTTGAATGTGAATAATCTTGCCTAGAATAATCATTTTGCAGAGGTCAATCAAATAAATTCTTGTCATTCTATCCTGCTATACTCTAATAATGAACACCTTGAGTTGACAGGAAAAAATAATCTTCTCAAAAGACTGCCCTATTGGCAGGGAACTAAGTTTCATTTTCAATGGTCTACTTTCTGGCCATCTTTTAATCCTACCCTTGAAATTTTTTGGGAGTTAGGAGAAATTCTTGATTATCTTTATGAATTTCTTGATTATATTCTGCCTACTCTTCCATCACATAGTCGTGAGGTGCGGATACATCCAACTCATCTAAATAATATTTTTATTGCTCTAAGGATTCCATTTGATGTTGAGTTTGAACTACATATTGTCCAAAATTATCAACAAAACATTCATGCTAGAATTGATACTCCTAGGCCTGTTGTAGCACTATGGCGACGAATGACTATTTCACATGAAGCACTATTTCTAGCAACCCCTGCAGGACAAATTTTTAGGATTCCTTCATCATTATATCTAGATCATACTGATGATGAAGATGGATTTGACTCAAGACCCAACTCTCCATATTCTCTAGCTAGATCTCATGAGTTTGCTGACGATGACTAATCATGAGGTTTGTCCGTGATCATGATTATGGGCACGTTATCCCTCTTTTTTTTAAAGTGGACCATACCACTATTTAAAGGCGGTATATTGTCGGCTATGTCGATAAGTTTTCTATATATTTTATCTTTTGGCGATGCGTAGTGGGCCCATAACCCAAATGTTAATCGCATCTTTTATTCTTAGCCTTCGATTGTACTGGTTTGCGATATCTGTTGATCTTCCTATCCTTTATCTATAAATAAGGAAGACTCATGAGATATCGGCAATTCAAATTGGGCTTAGAGTCTTAGAGTCTTAGAGCTTTAGAATCTTAGAGAAATAAGTTTCTGATATTTTGTAAGTTTGAAAGTTGTGCAACATAATTATTTTTTTTGATATCCTTGATATCTGTGTTAAGTTGTGATCCTGTGTAAATGGAGGTCCTTTGAATTTGGGGAAGGCGTGTTGTGGATCCGATTAAGTACCAAAGCTAAGCAGAATGATGGAAGCTCTGGATCAAGTTACAGATGTTACTCCAGGAACCACTGATGTTTGCACTCTTTCTGAAATATCTCAAATTAATGATACTACAGTAGAAATCAAAGAATCCAATCCCAGTCTTGGATGGACTCTTCCTAGTCTTAAGCCAACTGATGTTTACGACAATTTATCTCCCTTCCATCTCATTGCTAAAACTAATATCAAAGTCTCTGAAAATGTTTTGCAAGTTAAAATTGATGATCAAGACAAATATTACTTACAAATCTTTGGTGAGAAAACTATTGCTCAGCTACACACTCAACAAAAATATAAATTTTTGCATATAGGTGCTATATCTGTTGGTGTTCGCCCTTTGTTTCGGAAAGGTTTAAAGTTAGTCTTTTAGCTTGTCTCTTAGATAATCATCATGTCTTTTTCTGGCTGTCTGCAACCAGCAGTTCAAACTGGTGTTCATGCTAGTCCTATATATACTACTGCATATCCTAATTATCAAATAGCTTTTCACCAGGAAGCAAATTTTAATAAAATATTTAAGTTGTTTCTTCAGACTTCTAGTCTTCATATGTTGTCAGGATCTTGTCCTCTTGCTATACAATACAAGATCATGTATCGCTTAACCAATATGTTGTACCCTACTGTTAAGCATGCACTTATGCAAGGCAAAAGTGTGGTGAGTTGAGCAACCCCTAGTAGCCAGTTATTACCTACTAAAGCAATCTCGTGGTCTAAACTTAAATTACCCAGAAGATGGGTAGTAGATACTGACTTCATCCAATAGCCACAAAAATCATTATCCATTGCCACCTCAGTCAAAGATCTACATGATAAGTCTATACTTAGGTTTGATAACCCTACAGCTGCATCATCATCTATTACTCTTCCTGCTCCCTGTCTGCATATCAAAAAGATCAATGATCCACAAATTGACTCTTACCATTGTCTTGATTGTAAAAATATCCTTAGTAAGCCAAGTCATTCTGTGATCCATACAATTCAAAGAGATAGAAATATTGAAAAGTTATTCGAAAGAAATAAACAACTTTTATCTCAGAGAAAGATAGTCCACATGGAAGGAACTTCTTAGTCCCAGTCAGATGATGGCCATACCTAGAAATCTCCCTTCAGAGATGAATCCTATACTGAAAAAGGATTCCCCAAAGCAACAGACTTTAATCAGTATTCTGCTGATGGCAAATCTGGAGTACAAATGTACTATGTCAAGAAAGTTGATAAAGGTTTAGAACAGTCTACAGAAGCTAAACTATTAAACTGGAATAATGTAGCAACTAAGTGCCTTAATACTAAAATTGCTAATATCCAGTCTAGTTTAGATCAAGTATCTTCTATGCTTAGAAGTATAGAATTATATCAAAAAGGAGAAATTACTCAAGCCTTAATAACTCTAGATATAAAATAGACTACAGATACAATATCTATTGTTTCTAAAATTGATCAAGAATCCAGTAGTATTAAACAACAACATAGTGAAGTAAATCAGAAGCTTGATACTGTAATCCAGACTATGAGTAATATTTCTCAAAGTCAAGAAGATGTAAAATCTGAAATATCTTCAGTAGAATAAAAGATTAATATTTTTGCCTTAGAAACATCTGCTTGCCTTGATAGTCTCACTCAAGAAATTGTTAATCAACAGCAGAATACTATATTATTACTTGATATTTTACAAAAAGTATCAGTTAATACTCTACATCAGAAAGCTTGACAACTTTAGCTCTCTCTAGTTTAGGTCCCTCTGATTCTCTTGGTTGGGTAAATGTAGCAAAAACCCAGAGAAACATAATAAAGACTAAAGCAAAACAAAAAGTAGAAGAAGAGAATATTACTGATAAGATATATCATGTTGGAATGGCTAAGAAAGGAGAAGCATAAATGTTTAGTTATTTTGAAGAAGGAGAATCTTCAAATACAAAACCCCCATTAGATACTCAGATAAGAACATTGAATTTCCAACCTTTCTTTTGGAAATTTAATTGTGAAGCTCCAGCAAAAAGGAAAGAAATGATTCATGTTATGCTTGCATGGGCAAACATGCAAATATTCAGCCTAAAAAAAGATCCTATTAATGTCTCACAACAAGTATCCAATGGTTTCATAGGAATAATTAAAGGTTGGTGTGATGGTTGTGGTCAGCAGTTTCAGGATGAAATCCTCCATCAGAATCAGCCAATAGTTGCTTTGTGTGAAGCAATTTATTCTGAGTTTGTTGGCATCATTGATAATGAAAAAGAAGCTAGTAAAGCTAAGTTCTTAAGAGCTCAGTTATGTGATATGACTAGACTAGAGGAATATATGTGCCATATGGAATACCTATTATATGCTGCAGGAGAAATGTTTAATCTAGCATTTAAGATAAGATATGTAGAATCTTTCCCACAGTATTTTGATGATAAATACAAGTCTGTTATGGGCTCTAAGGTATCTACAATGTCTTTTGGGCACACTAATCAGAATATTAGGATTCCTTCAACATTATATCTAGATCATACTAATGATGAAGATGGATTTGACTCAGGACCCAACTCTCCATATTCTCCAGCTAGATCTCATGAGTTTGCTGACGATGACTAATCACGGGGTTTGTCTGTGATCGTGACTATGGGCACATTATCCCTCTTTTCTTTAAAGTGGACCATACCACTATCTAAAGGTGGTATCTTGTCGGCCGTGTCGATAAGTTTTCTATATATTTTATCTTTTGGCAGTGTGTAGTGGGCCCATAACCCACGTGTTAATCATGTCTTTTATTTTTAGCCTTCAATTGCACCGATTTTTTATATCTGTTGATTTTCCTAAATAAGGAAGACTCATGAGATATCGGCAATTCAAATTGGGCTTAGAGTCTTAGAGTCTTAGAGCTTTAGAATCTTAGAGAAATAAGTTTATGATATTTTGTAAGTTTGAAAGTTGTGCAATATAATTATTTTCTTTGATATCCTTAATATCTGTGTTGAGTTGTGATCCTATGTAAATGGAGGTCTTTTGGAGCCAGGAAAGGCGTGTTGTGGATCCGATTAAGTACCAAAGCTAAGTAGAATGATGGAAGCTCTGGATCAAGTTACAGATGTTACTCTAGGTGCCACTGATGTTTGCACTCTTTCTAAAATATCTCAAATTAGTGATACTACAGTAGAAATTGAAGAATCCTATACCAGTCCTGGATGGACTCTTCCTAGTCTTAAGACAACTGATGTTTACAACAAGTTATCTCCCTTCCATCTTATTGGTAAAACTAATATCAAAGTCTCTAAAAATGTTTTCCAAGTTAAAACTGATGATCAAGACAAATGTTACTTACAAATCTTTGATGAGAAAACTATTGCTTAGCTACGCGCTCAGCAAAAATATAAATTTTTGCATAAAGGTGCTATATCTGTTGGTGTTCACCCTTCATTTTAGAAAGGTTTAAATGTTAGTCTTTTAGCTTGTCTCTTAGATAATCCTCATATGTCTTTTTCTACCTGTCTACAATCAGCCATTCAAAATGGTCTTCATGCTGGTCCTATATATACTACTGCATATCCTAATTATCCAGTAGCTATTCACCAAGAAGCAAATTTTAATAAAATATTTAAGTTGTTTCTTCAGACTTCTAATCTTCATATGTTGCTAGGATCTTGTCCTCTTGCTATACAATATAAGATCATGTATCGCGTAACCAATATGTTGTACCCTGCTGTTAAGCATACACCTACGCAAGGTAAAAGCGTGGTGAGTCGAGAAACCCATAATAGCCAGATATTACCTGCTAAAGCAATCTCTTGGTCTGAACTTAAACTCCCCAGAAGATGGGTAGTAGATACTGATTTCATCCAGCAGCCACGAAAATCATTATCCATGGCCACCTCAGTCAAAGATCTACATGATAAGTCTATACTTAGGTTTGATAACCCTATAGCTGCATCATCATCTATTACTCTTCCTGCTCCATGTCTGCACATCAAAAAGATCCATGATCCACAAATTGACTCTTACTATTGTCTTGACTATAAAAATATCCTTAGTAAGCCAAGTCATTTTGTGATCCATAGAATTCAAAGAGATAGAAATATTGAAAAGCTATTAGAAAGAAATAAACAACTTTTATCTCAGAGAAAGATAGTCCACATGGAAGGAACTTCTCAGTCCCAGTCAGATGATGGCCATACCTGGAAAACTCCCTTAGGAGATGAATCCTATACTGAAAAAGGATTCCCCAAAGTAGCAGACTTTAATCAGTATTCTCCTGATGGCAAATCTAAAGCACAAATGTACTATGTTAGGACAACTGATAAAGGATTAGAACATTCTACAGAAGCTAAACTATTAAACTAGAATAATGTAGCAACTAAGTGCCTTAATAATAAAATTGTGAATATCTAGTCCAGTTTAGATCAAGTATATTATATGCTTAGAAGTATAAAATTATATAAAAAAGGAGAAATTACTCAAGCCTTAAGAACTCTAGATATAAAACAGACTACATATACAATATCTATTTTTTCTAAAATTGATTAAGAATCTAGTAGTATTAAATAGCATCATAGTGAAGTAAATCAGAAGCTTGATACTGTAATCTAGACAATGAGTAATATTTCTCAAAGTTAGGAAGATATAAAATCTGAAATATCTGTAGTAGAAGAAAAGATTAATATTTCTGCCTTAGAAACATCTGGTAGCCTTGATAGTCTCACTTGAGAAATTGTTAATCAGCAACAAAATACTATATTATTACCTGATATTTTACAAAATGTATCAGTTAATACTTCTACATCAAAAAGCTTGACAATTTCAGCTCTCTCTGGTTCAGCGCCCTCTAATTCTCTTGGTTGGGTAAATGTAGCAAAAACCCAGAGAAACATAATCAAGACTAAAGCAAAACAAAAGTAGAAGAAGAGAATATTGCTGATAAGATATATCATGTTGGAATGGCTAAGATAGAAGAAGCAAAAACGTTTAGTTATTTTGAAGAAGGAGAATCTTCAAATACAAAACCCCCATTAGATACTCAGATAAGAACATTGAATTTCCAACCTTTCTTTAGGAAATTTAATTGTGAAGCTCCAGTAAAAAGGAAAGAAATGATTCATGCTATGATTGCATGGGCAAACGTCCAAATATTTAGCCTAAAAAAAGATCCTATTAATGTCTCACAACAAGTATCCAATGGTTTCATAGGAATAATTAAAGATTGGTGGGATGGTTGTGGTCAGCAGTTTCAGGATGAAATCCTCCGTCAGAATCAGCCAATAGTTGCTTTGTGTGAAGTAGTTTATTCTGAGTTTGTTGGCATCATTGATAATGAAAAATAAGCCAGTAAAGCTAAGTTATTAAGAGATCAGTTATGTGATATGACTATACTAGAGGAATATATGTGCCATATGGAAAACCTATTATATGTTGCAAGAGAAATGTTTAATCCAGCATTTAAGATAAGATATATAGAATCTTGCCCACAGTATTTTGCTGATAAATACAAGTCTGTTATGGGTTCTGAGGTATCTACAATGTCTTTTGGGTACATTAATCAGAATATTAGAGATATAAATGAAAAATTATGTGCTGAAAGAAAAGCTTATAAAGAAACTAAGCTTTTCCATAAGAAAATAGGAGTTATGTTTTGTAAACCTTTCTTTGATCAATTTGGATGCACAAATGCTCGCCAATACAGAAAAAGTAAAGAGAAAAGAAAGAAAAAGAAAAGATCTGAAGATTGCCATTGTTCTCTAAGGTCTTTAAAGTTTCAGAAGTTTAAGTCCAAAAAGTTTAAAGGAAGAACCTTTAAATAGAAGAAGATATTCAAAAAATGAAAGAATGGATTCCAGAAAGCTCCTGTCAAATGCTTTCTATGCCAAGCTAATCATTATGCCAATAACTGCCCACAGAAGAAAAAGAATTCTAAAAAGATTAATTTTATACAAGGTCATGGCATAAATGAAGAAGAATATGTTTTGATTTCTGACCCAGAACCTCAGTATGAATCTGATATTCTATGGGATGATAATTCAGAACTAGAGTTAGAAACAAATCAAATAAATATAAATAATGAAGAAATTACTTCAAATTCTGAATCTTCAGATTATGATTTAGAAATTGGTTTTTAGATTAATATGCTAAGAACTCAATTTGCTAATAGCTTTACTTTATCACAGTAGTTGCAATATTTAAAAG
This sequence comes from Torreya grandis, assembly GCA_037957365.1. Lineage (NCBI taxonomy): Eukaryota > Viridiplantae > Streptophyta > Pinopsida > Cupressales > Taxaceae > Torreya > Torreya grandis. The sequence goes on along the minus strand of JARHVA010011470.1, from coordinate 28,536 downwards.
ATAAGTATTTAAGTACTCTTGCTTATCTTGTTTCTGAAATGAAATATCTACAGCAACAACTTGCTGAAATAGAAAGTAGGTATGTATTGCATTTATCTCAGCAAAGGCAACAGAAAGAAGTTCTTGCAAGACAATTTACAAGTCATAAAGTTGTATAACCTGGATCCAGTTCTTCAACAGCTCCTGATCTACAAGCCACATATTGATATGCTCCTAAGAACCATGAAAGAAGACAATGGCATTCTAAATGCATTGCATTGCTCCAAATTTTTTTGGTCAAAGCACAAGATGAACTTCAACAGCTAATGAAAGAAGAAGTTGAAGATGAAGAAAAACAACAACTCTTTGAAGAAGAGTTAGCTCAGTTAGCTGACACCTACCCTATAGGTATGGTTGTTGATGAAACCAATAATATTCAACAAGTTTCAGTTCCTTTGACCAATAATCCTATTTGTGAGTTAAGTATTAAATGGCTAGGCTTTAAAGCCTATAACCTAGATGTTTTACTAGATACTGACACTGATATGTCTCTTGCCAGATATCATTCTATTCCTTCTGATAAATGGGAACCTACTTTCTATAAGCTATCCTTTAATACCAAAATAGTCCTCTCTAAATGGACTACCAAAATTCCTATCCTTCTAGGAGACACTATTTATGAATTTAAGGTTGCCCTTCATGAAATGCCCATGTTTGACATCATGCTTGGTTCTAATAATCTCTCTAGATTTTATCCTATTACTATCAAACCTTATGAGATTATCCTTGCACAAAAATTCTCTCTGTATAAAAAGAGTAAATATGAATGCAGAATTCCATTAAAAGCAGAGGGTAAGCCAGTCAATTTGCAATGGTTGACACAAAAGATTAATCTCTGTCAAGCCTAAGTAGAACCTGTGCTTGCAAAGATTCTGCAAGATTGTTGTTATGAAAACCCCTTAGCTTTCCAACATAGAAAAATTCATGTCTGTCATATAGACTTGAAATTAATTATTGATACAAATGGAATTTAGAAGGAGCCACAATTTAAAGCTCA
>JARHVA010011470.1:5000-10000 GCA_037957365.1 Torreya grandis | reverse complement strand
ATCTATATGTAAATCAACCTATCACATATTTGAGTTCAAATAGTGTATATCATTTTCTATCCCTTTCTACTTCAAAACCCTATCAAATTATTACACACAAATCAAATGGATATACAATTATAAAGGTAGGGGGATTGGGAAGAGGGAATGGATGAGGTGGCATTGTAACCATGTTAAACTAATGATTATCTACATGGACATGAAATAAGGGCATTAATATGATCTATTGATCCATCTAATGGGTGTGTGTGACATGATCACATATGAATTTAAAACAAATTATCTCCACCTAAGATCCCCTCTTCAACCAAGCATGAAATATAGAAGTGATATGTATAAACTTTAGATAATCACTTGTGATAATCTTATTGTACTATAAATTGTAATTATTGTGATATTTTCAAATTGATAAGTGATATATGTAAAATGCCTTATGGAATATATTAAATATGGGACTACTAATTTTGAATTTAAGAAACACATTAATGCATTGATCAACTCATATGAGGGTAAATCAGTCATCAAAATAAATCCAAAATATGCATGCATTGGAAAGAGTCCTAAAATGTGCACTACAAAATACTAATCCTTTTAGACATCCCAACAGAGTGCGATAATCCAAATAGGATGGTTGTGTCCACAAATAGGTATACAATATGACATAAGAGAAAAAGGATACGAGATTCATCTAAATCAGATAAAGAATGACATATAGGAATAAAATATTAGTTAATATAGTGAAATCAATGTGAAAGAGAGAGATAAAATGACATAGGACCACAACAACATGTGGAAATGGGATCTTAATTCAACATTATGAGATCATAAACAAAAAATTCAAAAATACATATTATCCTTCCTCATCTCACCACCCATCCCACCCTTTATTATAACAATGAAATTAAATTTATGTAGTACAATTAAATGAATAAATTCATAGCTATACTTACCTATTTAAGATGTGCTTTCTTTAAAATGGAGATGTCATGAGTTCAAAATGATAAACCCATATAAAAGAATAGGGCTCTAATCTTGCTCGTATCTTGTTCAAATAATTGATCAAAATTTGAGTGATACTTATAAATATGAACTCATGATATGGATTCCTTGTGTTGAATATGATAAAATCATTATGCTATGAGAATCCAAGTGATATTTTCCCCTAATATTTATAGGTAAATAAGTGCATATAATTAGAAAATATGTTTAACTTTAGCCCTAGAAAACTCAATATCCTGGGTAATGTGAAATTTTTTCTAAATCAACTGCTATATATGGCCATAAGACTAAATCTATTTCCAAACTAGTTTAAGAAAATTATGAATTGAGTCTAGTGTAAATAACATAAATAAAGATATGTTTTGTTATTCATTATTTAGACTATGGTGTAACAAATTTTTATATGAGATCATTTACAAAAGAAAATGTCCCCAAATCTATTCTTTGAGAAAATTTAGTCATATAATTAGAGAAATAAGTGTGAGTTATGAGTAATAATTAGGAATTTATATGAACATGCATTGTGTGCATTCTACCATTATCTTAACCTATGTAGAAAAAATAGGAAAAACCGCATCAAATATGAGTCTATATCATGTGCATCCCCTATTTCTATTGCTACTTGTCAACCTATATAAAAATTATGTGATTACTTGATATCATGTTGTAGCAAACAATGATGAAATTTGGTAACTTGAAAACATTTTTCTATGTGAATTTAGACAACAATGCTCTATATGGGCAATAACACCCTAAGTTATATTATGAATGGATAATACCTATATGAGTTCCAAAAATATGATTTAATTATAAAATAAATAGATATTTTATGTTTGAACATGTAAACATGATAAATACATGTGTCATATTATGTCAAAACATTGTGTATAGTATTTGTAAAACTGTAATGTACTAAAAGAAATTGTATATTGAATCATTGTAAGCAATAAATGAAAGTGTATTGAATAATCAAAAGCATGATCTGAGTCAAAATATTATGTGTAGTTTATATATTCTAAGTCAAATTTCCTCTATGTATCTAAGTTTTTATAAAATGTGTCTATGTATGCCTATGTTTTGATGAGATGGACAGAACTAATGCATAAGTACAGAGAAAATTAGAAAACACACGTCCATATTTACATTTAAACATTATAATAGCTCTCATTTAACTATGTGAATGAATGTGTTGATGAAATCAAAGCATCAAGACAGACATTTTCTCCCCTCCTAAATAGATAGTGGAGTTTTTATTCTGGTCATCAACAAAATAAAAAAAATATTACTATTAGTAACATCATCACACACACACACACACACACACACACACACACACACACACACACACACACACACACACACACAGATGTGTGTGTGTGTGTGTGTGTGTGTGTGTGTGTGTGTGTGTGTGTGTGTGTGTGTGTGTGTGTGTGTGTGTGTGTGTGTGTGTGTGTGTATGTGTGTGTGTGTGTGTGTGTGTGTGTGTGTGTGTGTGTGTGTGTGTGTGTGTGTGTGTGTGTGTGTGTGTGTGTGTGTGTGTGTAACACATATATATAAATATACATACATACATATGTACACACACACACACACACACACACACACACACACACACACACACACACACACACACACACACACACACACACACACACACACACACACACACACACACACCACACACACATAGGTGTATGTGTGTGTGTGTGTGTGTGTGTCTATATATATATATATATATATATATATATATATATAACTAGAGTTGTAGACACCAAAGAGTTTTAATTGAACTAAAATTAATCATAGTTTGTAAATGACAATAGTCTATTTGCATGAATAACATTAATTAGTAATTAAAAATCGTGTGTGTGTGTGTGTGTGTGTGTGTGCGTGCGTGCACGTGTCTCTCTCTCTCTCTCTCTATATATATATATATATATATATATAGAGAGAGAGAGAGAGAGAGAAGTGTGTGAATGAAACTAGAGTTATAGACACCAAAGAGTCTTAATTGAACTAGAATTAATCATAGTTTATAAATGGAAATTGTCTTTTTTCATGAATAGAATTAATTAATCATTAAAAATCACCTCCATATAGGTATATAAAGGAATATTAGAAACAAAACACATGTTCTTGTAACATCCAACATCCATTTGGAACATAAAAAATTCATATACATTATTGAGCTTTCTATATGAAAAAACATAAAATACCTTTTAAGCTATAAAAATAATTAAAATTTAACAAGTCTAACATTTTTTTTACAATAATTAAAATATTAAATCTACCTAGGAAGTTATATCCAAGGTGCCCAGAACAAATTTAAATGGTTAAAACAAAGTGATGTCATTATCATCTAGGCTTATGGAAATACCACCATGAGGTGGCTACATGCTATCTTCCTCTTCCTTGGGTCCAGTGCATATATCACCACATGATCTAAAATAGTGAGGTCACTAGGTAATAACCCTAGATAAATACTCAACATATCTACCCTCACTATTAGAAGTATGAGTAATCTAGATTGTGTGATGAATGATAGGGTAAATAAGTCCCTTAAGAACATGCAAAGTATCAATAATTATAGTGCTCTTGAATGTAGATGGTAGGATCTCATAAGTATGTGGTCTATTGATGTATTCTCTCATAGGCTAATTAGGGACACAACATGCCCTTGACATACCCTTTGCATATCTATTTCCTCTACCAAAAACTCCAAGAAATCAAAATAGTTTGGAACTTCATTTAACACAAACTCACAATATAGTTTTCTCAAAAAATACATGATGACCTCATTATTATTTCAAGGTGGGTGATCAAACAATATCTAACATTAGTCTCAAAAATTGTGTTTGATAAAATCATGAGTGCACTAGTGATTAGAATACATTTAACCATCACATTTTGTGGCACACTAGTTTTTACATCAATGAATAGCAAAAAAAATGAGCTTTGGTTATTTTTATCTTTCAAAGTGGTTTCAGATAATTTATTAGAATAATATGCCCTAAAAATATTTTTATAGTAATGCCACCTATCAATTTGACCTACTAATGTCTACAATGTGTTTGACAAAGAAATTAAACACAATTATTTAAATGGGGATCCCTCAATGTCCTAATCAAACTCTTAATTTCTAATCTATTTTAGATGATATGGAATACGAAATCCTATTGAATACCATGGGAGGATTTATGAACTACACAATGGATAGGAGGGTTTTGTGGGGCTAGATGGATATGTAGGTTCTTTGAGTGATGAGGGAGGGGGAAAATATTCATCTAAGTAGGGATAAGAAGGTTTTGTGGGTTAGGAGGGATAGGAGGGTCAGGTTGGTGTTCAATGCTACTTGCATCTTCATGTGATTAAAAAAAAAAAATTAAGAAAAATGAAATGGAATTAAATAATTCTATTTCTAAATTCATACATCTTTTTCAACATGGCATTATTAAATTTGGTTTTCCCTAATATCAGTCAAGTGTGTATTTGATTTTTATTATCCTGTGATAATATTTTACATCAATGTCAAATCAATGTCATCGACTATTTTTTTTATAACAATAAAACCATGTACACCTTTCTATTATTTTAAAATCATGTAAATGGTTCTAGCTCAATAATACTAAGATTATGTTATATATCCACATTTATAGGTCTTAATAATCACATATTTTGAACATATTTTATAAAATTATGTCCAAATTCCCCACCCCATCCCCCCCCCTGCCCCCCGCCATCTTTGTGTAACTTACCATTTACTCAGTTGAATCCACCTCCACATCCAACATGAGAATAGTGATTAAACTTATTAAGTTATTAGTATGCTTAAATACAGTTTTGAAAACATCAAAAGTGAATATTTAAAAAATTTAAACATTCACACATAATGATCATTTGTAGCTACAAAAACATAGCCAAAATTTACATGGTTAAGGTATACTATTATTTATAAATCACACCATGATAATAAATAGAGTCTAAAAAAAATATTGTATGTC
>JARHVA010011469.1:47500-53716 GCA_037957365.1 Torreya grandis | reverse complement strand
TGAGTAGAGTGATAATTGATTTGAGGTTTCTTAAATACTCCTGAAGCATACCTACATAGCTTTTCTGATCCATCTTCTAATTTTTCTTTGAGAACAACACCCCAATAGAAATCAGAAGCATCTATTTCTATAATCTTTTTTCCCGTTTCCTGGTAGCTGTAAAGGAGGTAAGTTAGCACATTTTTCTTTAATCCTTTTAATAGCATTAGTCATTTCTTGACTCCAAGAAGGTGGAGATTTTGAAAATCTTTTATTTAACAAAATCCTATCCTGAGCAATCTGAAAATAATGACCAGCAATATAATTAACACAACCAATAAATTGCTACAGCATTGTTTTATCAGTTATTATATCAGGGAAATTTTGAATATTTTACAACACATGTGGCTGCACTGTATCTTCTCCTGATCTGATGGTAATACCTAAAAAATCAATTTGATCCTTAAAAGTAACAATTTTCTTTGCTGATAAAACCAAACCATTATCATACACAATCTGATAAAACTGATTTAAATGCTTCAAATGATCTGCAGGACTTTTACTAAAAACCAAAATATCATCTATGTACACAATAATAAATTTACTGTAAGGAGAAAAAATCTCATTCATCATTTTTTGGAAGATACTGGGTGTAGTTTTCAACCCGAATGGAAGGACATTCCATTCATACTGACCAAATGGTGTAACGAATGCAGTTTTATACCTATCAGCTTCATGACCCAGAATCTGCCAGAAACCTGATTTTAAATCAAACTTACTGTAAACTTTGCTCCCTGTTAATCTGTGCAAAATTTCATCTTTGGAGTGAATTGGATGTTGAACAGGAATAACATGTTTATTTAGAGGAATATAATTAATCACTAATATTTTCTTTCCTCTGACTTGTTCACTGCGTTTATTGACATAAAATGCTTCACATCCCCATGGACTGTTATAATCTCTAATTAAACCTTGAGCTTTCAATTCCTATATTTCTGTAAAACATTCTTCCCTAAGTGAAGGAGACATACCAAAAAGGTGTGCTTTAAACTTCAGCTCAATGGTTTTCCCATTCTGATCTGTGACCAATTTCAAGTCAATTCTACAAATATGTACTTTCCTATGCTGAAAAGCCAAAGGATTTTCTGAACAACAATCCTTAAATATTTTTGCAAGCACAGGATCTATTTCTACCTAACAGAAATTTATGTTTTGATGAATCTACTGAGTATTAGCTATCTTTTTGGTTTTAGTTTTCTGAGGCACCTTACATTCATATTTCATCTTTTTATACAAAGAATACTTTTCTAATAAAATAATTTCATGCTGTTGGATTGTAATTGGATAAAAAACATGAAAAATTGTCAGATCCAAGCATGAGATCAAACATAGGCATTTCATGATGTATCACTTTGAAGTGAAATACTGTATTGCCTAGGTGTATGGGAATATGAGCAAAAAATTCTGAAATAATAGTCTTTGTGTTGAATGTAAGTCTCACAAAGTCAGGGATCCATTTATCTTCTGGAATTGCATGATACATAGCAAGGGAGGCATCCGCACCTGTATCAAGCAGAGCATCTAGGCTATAAGGTTTAAAACCTAGAAATTTGATTTGAATTTCACAGACTGGATTAGTAGTACAATGAACAGAAATTTGATTTGTGTGACTACTATCCATCATATGAGTTGATTCTATCTGATCAGCTACTTGAACTAATTCTTCTTCAAATAGTTTTTCTTCTTCATCTTCTTCAGTCTCTTCTCTCATTAATGCTTCTAATTCTATTTGTGCTCTTTTGAGGAATGCTTGAAGAGTAGCAATGCATTTTGTACACCATTTTATTCTTTTAGCATTCTGGGGATTAGCAAACAAATTTGTTTCTATTTCTTTAACATTATCTTTAGAGACATTTTGTTTACTGAATTGCTATTGAAGCATATTTTGCTGTTGCTGAAGATGTTCAAGCTGATTCATATATATTTTTTTCTATATTCATAATTTGTTGTTCTAGAAACATTTTCTCAGAAAACATATATATAGGTAAACTATCATATTTATCCTTCAAACTTTGTAACTGTTGTGATAGACTTAAACTCTCTAAAAACTGACTAGACTGCATATTAATCTAAAAACCAATTTCTGAATCAAAATTTTTAAATTCTATCTTAGAACTACAATCTTCTTGTACCATATTTATTTCATATTCATTATCAGACTCATATTCTATATCTGACACAAATTCAGCTTCATTATCAGTGATATATACATCCTCATCTTCAATAATCTGATGACTTTCTAAGAAATTTACTTTCTTAGATTTTTTTGATTTCTGAGGACATTTTTTAGCATAATGATTTTCTTGACAAAGGAAACATTTAATAGGCTTTTTACTATAGCCATATTTTATTTTCCTGAAAATCTTTTTCTTCTAAAATGGCTTTCTAGCTTTTTCTTTAAACCAATGTTTCTTTGGTTTTCTATAATATTCAGGGACAACAGGCACACTTATCCATTTATTTTTTCTTTTTAGCTCTAGCTTTTTGTATTGATAAATATCTGTACATCCAAATCTATCATCAATTGAATGATAGAATTTCACACCAAGCTGCTTATGGAATCTCATAGTTTCTTTATGAGTTTTGCGTTCATCACATATCTTTTGATTTACTCTATTGATGTACTGATTTATTCTACCAAATGAAAATGTAGAGTACTTATCACCCATAGCTGCTTTATATTTATCTAAAAAATACTGAGGAAATGATTCCACATATCTAACTTTAAAATCAGGATTAAACATTTCACCAGAGGCATATAACAGATTTTCCATATGACACATATATTCCTTTAATCTACTCATATCACATAGCTGGGCTCTTTAAAATTTAGATATATTTGCTTCTCTTTCATCATCAATTACTCCAACAAACTCAGCATAGATAGCTTGACATAGACACGGGACAGGTTCTGCATGATTAATGATATTAGCTTTATATGTTGCATTACCAGCATCCCACCAATCTTTAATATTACCAATGAAACCATTAGCTATCTGCTGTGCCACTATTTTTGGATCTCTTTTTAATCCAAACATATGAACACTAGCCCATGCAAGCATTGCTTGAAAGATTTCTTTTCTTTTGGCTGGTGATTCACAATTGAATTTCCAAAAGAAAGGTTGTAAACCAAGAGTTCTTATCTGGGCATCTAATGGTGGCTTTGATGATGATTCTCCATCTAAAAAATAACTATACTTTTCTGGGTCATCTATTTTTTCCATAGCTATTCTGAATGCTTTATTAATTTATAGGTTAGGTGACTGCATACTTATAGGCTTTATAATACTTTGAGATGTTCCTTCCTCTTTTTAAATTTTCTCAACTTGTTCCCAACTGATAATACCAACAGTAGGTGGAGACCATCCTATTGACTGTATTTCTTGTGAAGAACTAATGGGTAGAGAACTAGGCAATAATGCCAAGTGTTGTTGTTGAGAAGATACTTCTCTATTCAGAGAATCAATATCACTAGAAACATTAATAAGAGATGTTTCTATAGAGGAAATATCAGACCTTATTTCAACTTGACTATGTGCGATATCTACATTACCAAGCACTTTATTATCTAATTTCTTTTCTGACTCTTCTTGCTTCTACACTATCTTATGGACTTCTTTATCTATCTTTGTAGACAAGTGATTGGCACACACAATAGTATTTGAATCTATAGTTTTCAAAGCTTTAACTACTTCACCTTTCTGATATTGATCTATGCTTTTTAACATCACAGAGATCTGATCTAAACTGGCTTGTATACTATTAATCTTAGAATTCAGACACTTAGTAGCAACATTATTCTAGTTCATTAATCTGACTTTTGTGGGTTGTTCTAAAGTTCTATCAACATTTCTGACATAATACATTTGAGCACGGTTTTTACCATCAGGTGAATACTGAGTAAAATCATCAGGCTTTGGAAACCCTTTCTCTGTGTATGACTCATCACCTTGAGGAGTCTTCCATGTATGACCTTCTTCTACTACAGACTTTGACATTGATTCCATATGCAAATTCCTTTTATATGACAATAGTTATTTATTTTTTCAAAGAGTTTCTGCAACTCTATGTCTCTCTTAGCCATATTAATACTGACATGACTTTGTTTCTTCAGAATTTGCTTATAGTTTGGACAGTAGAAAGAATCTATTTGTGGATCATGTATATTTTGGGCATGAAGACATTCTTTAGGAAAGGACAAAGAGGATGAACTAGATCTACTGGGAGTATTCTCAAAGCTGATGACAACTTTATCTTTTGTTTCTCTTACAGAGGTTGCTCTAGTCAATGACATACGGGCTGGCTGGATGAAATCTATATCAACTAACCATTTCTTAGGAAACTTCAGATCGAACCATGAAATAGCTTCAGTTTGTAGCAACTGACTGTTTGTTGATGCGTGACTCACCACGCTTTTGCCAGGCATAGGTGTATGCTTGACAGTAGGATAGAGGGTATTGGTTAATCGATACATAATTTGATATTGGACGGCTAAAGGACAAGAACCAGCAATCATAATAAGACTAGAGCTTTCCAAGAATAGCTTAAAAATCTTATTCAGATTTTGTTCTTGATGAATTGCAATAGGATAATTAGGATAGACAGTGGTATATACGAGACCCGCATGTAATCCTGTTTGCAAAGCAATGTGCAAACAAGCAGAAAAAGACATATGACGATTATCTAACAAGCAGGCTAAGCAAATAGCATTAAGACCTTTGCAAAATAGAGGATGAATACCTATGGAAATAACACCTATATGTATGAACTTATATTTCTTTTGAGCTTTAAGCTCAGCAATAGTCTTATCATCAAATATCTACAAATAATATTTGTCTTGGGCATTATTCTAGATTTGCAGAGTATTTTCTACAGTCTTAATAGTCGTTTTAGCTAACAGATTAAAAGAAGGCAACTTATCATAAATTTTAGAGGGCTTTAACTTAGGTAATATCCACTCAGGACTGGGGTTTGATTCTTCAATTTCTAGAGTTTCAGAGTTAATACCATAATCTCCTATGTCAGCAAGACTACATGTCTTAGAGGTACCTGGTAAATAATCAGCAGGCTGATCTAGAGCTTCCATAGTTCCGCTTAGTCTTGATACTTAATCAAATCCACGAACGCCTATCCGTCGGCTTGATGGGACCTCACCACTTCCCTACCTTCAGCATAATATTGAACATGATACTAGACCAAATAGATAGATTATAACCAAGCCTTTAAGACATATGCAACAAGCTAAGGAAAGGAGAAACAACAGTAGAACAGAGATTATAATCACTTGTAACAAACATGAATCTTTCAATACTTCAAACCCACCATAATACTCTTTCATAATTGTCCTCAATATAATCCCATTGATATACTTTATTGAAAATAAGTTTGGTGTGAACATATTTCAATTAATTAAGATCATTGGTATGTGATTTCAAGACATGATTTACATAGGTGTCTCATACCACCCATGTAATCATTGTCTTGTCCATATAATAGTAATTGATCGTTTTGACAAAACAGTTTATTGATAAGGGAAATCCATGTATTTAGACAATAATTATTCATCAATCTACTTCATTAATGATCATCTAAGTTTAATCTGGATGTAAATAACCTTGTGTATTTTTCTATGATAATCAAACCTATTCTAGCAATGCAACACAACTATTAGTGTATCTCTATTAAAGATAGGATACATAAATTCAAGGCAAAATAAAGTTCCATTGAACACCTACTTTTACATTTAAAAATAAAATAGTTTTTTTCATGTAAAAGACTCAACAATTTAAATTGAAGTCTTTGTTTTAGATATAAGTGATTCCACAATTTTCATATATATATATAGATATAGATATATATATATATATATATATATATATATATATATATATATATATATATACACACACACATAGACACACACATATACATATATATATATATATATATATGTACATATATATACATATATATATATATATATATATATATATATATATATGTATGTATATGTATATATATATAAATATGTATGTATATATATATATATATATATACATATATATGTATATATATATATATATATACATATATATGTATGTATATATATATATATATATATATATATATATATATATATATATATATATATACATATACATGTATATGTATATGTAT
>JARHVA010011469.1:40000-42500 GCA_037957365.1 Torreya grandis | reverse complement strand
ATCTTCTGGAATTGCATGATAGCTAGCAAGGGAGGCATCAGCACCTGTATCAAGCAGAGCATCTAGGCTATAAGGTCTAAAACCTAGAAATTTGATTTGAATTTCACAGACTGGATTAGTAGTAGAATGAACAAAAATTTGATTTATGTGACTACTATCCATCATATGAGTTGATTCTATCTGATCAGCTACTTGAACTAATTCTTCTTCAAATAGTTTTTCTTCTTCATCTTCTTCAGCCTCTTCTCTCATTAATGCTTCTAATTCTGTTTGTGCTCTTTTGAGGAATGCTTGAAGAGTAGCAATGTGTTTTGTACGCCATTTTCTTCTTTCAGCATTCTAGGGATTACCAAACAAATTTGTTTCTATTTCTTTATCGTTATCTTTAGAGACATTTTGTTTACTGAATTGTTGTTGAAGCATATTTTGTTGTTGCTAAAGATGTTCAAGCTGATTCATATATCTTTTTTCTGTATTCATAATTTGTTGTTCTAGAAACATTTTCTCAGAAAACATATATACAGGTAAACTATCATATTTATCCTTCAAACTTTGTAACTCTTGTGACAGACTTAAACTATCTAAAAACTGACTAGACTGCATATTAATCTGAAAACCAATTTTTGAATCAAAATCTAAAGATTCTGTCTCAGAACTACAATCTTCTTGTACCATAGTTATTTCATATTCATTATCAGACTCATATTCTATATCTGACTCAAATTCAGCTTCATTATAAGTGATATATACATACTCATCTTCATTAATCTGATGACTTTCTAAGAAATTTACTTTCTTAGATTTTTCTGATTTCTGAGGACATTTATTAGCATAATGATTTCCTTGACAAAGGAAACATTTAATAGGCTTTTTATTATAGCCATATTTTCTTTTCCTAAAAATCTTTTTCTTCTGAAATGGCTTTCTAGCTTTTTCTTTAAACCAATGTTTCTTTGGTTTTCTATAATACTGAGGACTATAGGGACACTTATTCATTTCTTTTTTATTTTTAGCTCTAGCTTTTCTGTATTGATAAACATCTATACATCCAAATCTATCATCAATCGAATGATAGAATTTCACACCAAGCTGCTTATGGAATCTCATAGTTTCTTTATGAGTTCTGTGTTCATCACACAGCTTTTGATCTACTCTGTTGATGTATTGATTTATTCTACAAAATGAAAATGTAGAGTACTGATCACCCATAGCTACTTTATATTTATCTGAAAAATACTGAGGAAATGATTCCACATATCTAACTTTAAAAGCAGGATTAAACATTTCACTAGAGGCAAATAATAGATTTTCCATATGACACATATATTCCTTTAATCTACTCATATCAGACAACTGGGCTCTTAAAAACTTAGATCTATTTGCTTCTCTTTCATCATAAATTACTCCAACAAACTCAGCATAGATAGCTTGACATAGACACGGGACAGGTTCTGCATGATTAATGATATTAGCTTTATATGTTGCATTACCAACATCCCACCAATCTTTAATATTACCAATGAAACCATTAACTATCTGATGTGCCACTGTTTTTGGATCTCTTTTTAATCCAAACATATGAACACTAGCCCATGCAAGCATTGCTTGACACATTTCTTTTCTTTTGGCTGGTGATTCACAATTTAATTTCCAAAAGAAAGGTTGTAAACCAAGAGTTCTTATCTGGGCATCTAATGGTGGCTTTGATGATGATTCTCCATCTGAAAAATAACTATACTTGTCTGGGTCATCTATTTTTGCCATACCTATTCTGAATGCTTTATTAATTTCTAGGTTAGGTGACTGCAAACCTATAGGCCTTATAATACTTTGAGATGTTCGTTCCTCTTTCTGAATTTTCTCAACTTGTTCCCAACTGATAATACCAGCAGTAGGTGGAGACCATCCTATTGACTGTATTTCTTGTGAAGAACTACTGGGCAGAGAACTAGGCAATAATGCCATGTGTTGTTGTTGAGAAGATACTTCTCTATTCAAAGAATCAATACCACTAGAAACATTAATAAGAGATGTTTCTATAGAGGAAATCTCAGACCTTATTTCAACTTGACTATGTGCGATATCTACATTACCAAGCACTATAGTATCTAATTTCTTTTCTGCCTCTTCTTGCTTCTGCACTATCTTATGGACTTCTTTATCTATCTTTGTAGACAAGTGATTGGCACACACAACATTATTTGAATCTATAGTTTTCAAAGCTTTAACTACTTCACCTTTCTGATAGTGATCTATGCTTTTTAACATCATAGAGATCTGATCTAAACTAGCTTGTATACTTTTAATCTTAGAATTCAGACACTTAGTAGCAACATTATTCTAGTTCATTAATCTGACTTTTGTGGGTTGCTCTAAAGTTCTATCAGCATTTCTGACATAATACATTTGAGCACGGTTTTTACCATTAGGTGAATACTGAGTAAAATCAGCAGGCTTTGGAAACCCTTTCTTTGTGTATGACTCATCGCCTTGAGGAGTC
>JARHVA010011469.1:27500-35000 GCA_037957365.1 Torreya grandis | reverse complement strand
TGTCTCTAAAGATAACGGTAAAGAAATAGAAACAAATTTGTTTTCTAATTCCCAAAATGCTGAAAGAAGAAAATGGCATACAAAACACATTGCTACTCTTCAAGCATTCCTCAAAAGAGCACAAACAAAATTAGAAACATTAATGAGAGAAGAGGCTGAAGAAGATGAAGAAGAAAAAATGTTTGAAGAAGAATTAGTTCAAGTAGCTGATCAGATAGAATCAACTCATATGATGGATAGTAGTCACATAAATCAAATTTTTGTTCATTCTACTACTAATCCAGTCTATGAAATTCAAATCAAATTTCTAGGTTTTAAACCTTATAGCCTAGATGCTCTACTTGATATAGGAGTTGATGCCTCCCTTGCTAGGTATCATGCAATTCCAAAAGATAAATGGATCCCTGACTTTGTGAGACTTACATTCAACACAAAGACTATTATTTCAGAATTTTTTGCTCATATTCCCATACAGCTAGGCAATACAGTATTTCACTTCAAAGTGATACATCATGAAATGCCTATGTTTGATCTCATGCTTGGATCTGACAATTTGTCATGTTTTTATCCAATTACAATCCAACATCATGAAATTATTTTAGCAAAAAAATATTCTTTGTATAAAAAGATGAAATATGAAAGTAAGGTGCCTCAGAAAACTGAAAATAAAAAGATAGCTAATACTCAGTGGATTCATCAAAAGATAAATTTCTGTCAAGCAAAAATAGATCATGTGCTTGCAAAAATAGTTAAGGATTGTTGTTCAAAAAATCCTTTGGCTTTTCAGCATAGGAAAGTAGATATTTGTAGAATTGAGTTAAAATTGGTCACAGATCAGAATGGGAAAACCATAGAGCCGAAGTTTAAAGCACACCGTTCTAGTATGTCTCCTTCACTTAGGGAAGAATGTTTTATAGAAATACAGGAATTGAAAGCTCAAGGTTTAATTAGAGATTCTAATAGTCCATGGGGATGTGAAGCATTTTATGTCAATAAATGCAGTGAACAAGTCAGAGGAAAGAAAAGATTAGTGATTAATTATATTCCTCTAAATAAACATGTTATTCTTGTTCAACTTCCAATTCCCTCCAAAGATGAAATTTTGCACAGATTAATAGGGAGCAAAGTTTACAATAAGTTTGATTTAAAATTAGGTTTCTGGCAGATTCAGGTTCGTGAAGCTGACAGGTATAAAATTGCATTCATTACACCATTTGGTCAGTATGAATGGAATGTCCTTCCATTCGGGTTGAAAATTGCACCGAGTATCTTCCATAAAATGATGAATGAGATTTTTGCTCCTTACAGTAAATTTATTATTGTGTACATAGATGATATTTTGGTTTTCAGTAAAAGTCCTGCAGATCATTTGAAGCATTTAAATCAGTTCTATCAGATTGTGTATGATAATGGTTTGGTTTTATCAGCAAAGAAAATGGTTACTTTTAAGGATCAGATTTATTTTTTAGGTATTACCATTAGATCATGAGAAGTTACAGTGCAGCCACATGTGTTATAGAATATTCAAAATTTCCCTGATATAATAACTGATAAAATAATGCTGTAGCGATTTCTTGGTTGTGTTAATTATATTGTTGGTCATCATTTTTAGATTGCTCAGGATAGGATTTTGTTAAATAAAAGATTGTCAAAATCTCCACCTTCTTGGAGTGAAGAAATGACTAATGCTGTTAAAAGGATTAAAGAAAAATGTTCTAACTTACCTCCTTTACAGCTACCAGGAAATGGGAAAAAGATTATAGAAACAGATGCTTCTGATTTCTATTGGGGTGCTGTTCTCAAATAAAAATTAGAAGATGGATCAGAAAAGCCATGCAGGTTTGCTTCAAGAGTATTTAGGAAAGCTCAGATCAATTATCACTCTACTCACAAGGAATTGCAGTAATTAAAGAAATGCAAGCTTTTATGTTCTTTGTGAGGTCTAAAAATTTTATCGTGAGATCTGACTTAAAGAATTTTATGAGCATACTGAATTCAATAGATAATTTGAAGAAAGGGGATGTTAGCAGATTGATTAGGTGGGCAACCTATCTATCTGATTTTGATTTTTCAGTTGAGCATATTTAGGGAAAAAGAAATTCTTTAGCTAATTTCCTCACTAGATAATTTCATTCAAAAAAGGTTATCATGACAATAACGACATAAGTAAGAGATGAATTTCATGAACATCTTTGGCGTTTTAGACCTTCTATTTTCAATCAATTGGAAAATGAATTAAATAGGCTAACTGCTCAGTCTTATGCAGATGCTGATTCTGTGAGTTGTCATAATATAACATGGACATCTCACTACTTTGAAATTGATAATCAACATACTACTCAGACTATTTTGTTGAATAAACCCGGGAATAATCCTGATTTTCTTGGCAAAAATAATCCTCTCATTAGGATGATGTATAGAAAGAATACAAAGTTTCATTTTACATGGTCCACATTTTGGTCATCCTTCAATCCAGCTACAGAAAACTATTGGGACTCAGGAGATATGAGTGACTACATGTTTGAGTTTCTGGACTATGTTATGCCAAGGATATCTTCTAATGCTTATTTTGTGAATAAATCTCCTGCCATGTTAAGGAATGTGTTTATTGCCTTACGTATTCCTTTTGATGTTTCATTTAACCTTCATTTGGTACAAAATCATCAATACAATAGGCATGCAAGATTGGAACCTGCTAGGCATATTGCATCGATATGGCAGACTATGACTGTGTCTCATACGGCTATCTTTCCTGTCACTCCTAAAGGAAGACTGTGTAGGTACCATCTACCCTGTACATGGACCATATGACGCATGAAGATAATGATCCAAGTGACTATTCAGCATATTCACGACCTGGATCACATGAGTTCGCTGATGATGACTAATCACAGGGTGTGTCCGTGATAGTGAGTGGAGAGTACTATATCTCTCTTTAAATATTTGTGGACCCTACCACTATCAAAGGCGGTATTATGTCAGCCATGTCGACATTACTTTATGTCTATTTTAGTTTGCTTTCGGTGAGTCGGTGCGTAGTGGGCCCTAAAACCCACATAATTAATTGCATCTTTTGTATCAACCGTTGATGCCACCGCTTTGTGATAACCATCGATCTCTCTTTCCAAAATTTTATAAAAAGGAGAGGTCAGGTGAGTTATAGGCATTGGTTGATCGAGTGATCAGTGGTCAGTAAGTCTTATAGAGTGCTAAGAAGTCCTATAGTCTAGTCTTGTTCTTGTATCTTGAAGTCTCAGTCTGAAAGATAGCAGAGTGCTTTCTAAATTCTCTTGTACTTGTGGTTTGATTTCAATAAGAAAGTGTGAGTTGTGAAGATCCTGCTTTGAATGGTATTAGAGCATTCAAAGTAGGATCTTTTACTAAAAACCAAAATATCATCTATGTACACAATAATAAATTTACTATAAGGAGCAAAAATCTCATTCATCATTTTTTGGAAGATACTAGGTGCAGTTTTCAACCCGAATGGAAGGACATTCCATTCATACTGACCAAATGGTGTAATGAATGTAGTTTTATACCTGTCAGCTTCACGAACCTAAATCTGACAGAAACCTGATTTATTGTAAACTTTGCTCCCTCTTAATCTGTGCAAAATTTCATCTTTGGAGGAAATTGGATGTTGAAAAGGAATAACATATTTATTTAGAGGAATAAAATTAATCACTAATCTTTTCTTTCCTCTGACTTGTTCACTGCGCTTATTGACATAAAACGCTTCACATCCCCATGGACTGTAAGAATCTCTAATTAAACCTTGAGCTTTCAATTCCTGTATTTTTGTAAAACATTCTTCCCTAATTGAAGGAGACATACCAGAATGGTGTGCTTTAAACTTCGAATCTATGGTTTTCCCATTCTGATCTGTGACCAATTTCAAGTCAATTCTGCAAATATGTACTTTCCTATGCTGAAAAGCCAAAGGATTTTCTGAACAACAATCCTTAACTATTTTTGCAATCACAGGATCTATTTCTGCCTAACAAAAATTTATCTTTTGATGAATCCACTGAGTATTAGCTATCTTTTTGGTTTTAGTTGTCTGAGGCACCTTACATTCATATTTCATCTTTTTATACAAAGAATACTTTTTTGCTAAAATAATTTCATACTGTTGGATTGTAATTGGATAAAAACATGAGAAATTGTCAGATCCAAGCATGAGATCACACATAGACATTTCATGATGTATCACTTTGAAGTGAAATACTATATTGCCTAGCTGTATGGGAATATGAGCAGAAATTTCTGAAATAATAGTCTTTGTGTTGAATGTAAGTCTCACAAAGTCAGGGATCCATTTATCTTCTGGAATTGCATGATACCTAGCAAGGGAGGCATCAGCAGCTGTATCAAGCAGAGCATCTAGGCTATAAGGTTTAGAAACTGGAAATTTGATTTGAATTTCACAGACTAGATTAGTAGTAGAATGAACAGAAATTTGATTTATGTCACTACTATCCATCATATGAGTTGATAGTATCTGATCAGGTACTTGAACTAATTCTTCTTCAAACAGTTTTTCTTCATCATCTTCTTCAACCTCTTCTCTCATTAATTCTTCTAATTCTGTTTGTGCTCTTTTGAAGAATGCTTGAAGAGTAGCAATGCATTTACACCATTTTCTTCTTTCAGCGTTCTGGGGATTAGCAAACAAATTTGTTTCTATTTATTTACCATTATCTTTAGAGACATTTTGTTTACTGAATTGTTGTTGAAGCATATTTTGTTGTTGTTGAAGATGTTCAAGCTAATTCATATATCTTTTTTATGTATTCATTATTTTCTATTCTAGAAACATTTTCTCAGAAAACATATATACAGGTAAACTATCATATTTATCCTTCAAACTTTGTAACTGTTGTGACAAACTTAAACTATTTGAAAACTGACTAGACTACATATTAATCTGAAAACCAAATTCTGAATCAAAATCTGAAGATTCTGTCTCAGAACTACAATCTTCTTGTACCATATTTATTTCATATTCATTATCAGACTCATATTCTATATCTGACTCAAATTCAGCTTCATTATCAGTGATATATACATACTCATCTTCATTAATCTGATGACTTTCTAAGAAATTTACTTTCTTAGATTTTTCTGATTTTTGAGGACATTTATTAGCATAATGATTTCCTTGACAAAGAAAACATTTAATAGGATTTTTACTATAGCCATATTTTCTTTTCCTGAAAATATTTTTCTTCTGAAATGGCTTTCTAGCTTTTTCTTTAAACTAATGTTTCCTAAGTTTTCTATAATACTGAGGACTACAGGCACACTTATCCATTTCTTTTTTATTTTTAGCTCTATCTTTTTTGTATTGATAAACATCTATACATCCAAATATATCATCAATCGAATGACAGAATTTCACACCAAGCTGCTTATGGAACCTCATAGTGTCTTTATGAGTTCTGCATTCATCACACAGCTTTTGATTTACTCTGTTGATGTACGGATTTATTCTACCAAATGAAAATGTAGTGATCACCCATAGCTGCTTTATATTTATCTAAAAAATACTGAGGAAATGATTCCACATATCTAACTTTAAAAGTAGGATTAAACTTTTCACCAGAGGCATATAACAGATTTTCCATATGACATATATTCCTTTAATCTACTCATATCACACAGCTGGGCTCTTAAAAACTTAGATGTATTTGCTTCTCTTTCATCATCAATTAATCCAACAAACTCATCATAGATAGCTTGACATAGACATGGGACATGTTCTGCATGATTAATGATATTAGCTTTATATGTTGCATTACCAGCATCCCACCAATCTTTAATATTACCAATGAAAGCATTAACTATCTGTTGTGCCACAATTTTTGGATCTCTTTTTAATCCAAACATTTGAACACTAGCCCATGCAAGCATTGCTTGACACATTTCTTTTCTTTTGGCTAGTGATTCACAATTGAATTTCCAAAAGAAAGGTTGTAAACCAAGAGTTCTTATCTAGGCATCTAATGGTGGCCTTTATGATGATTCTCCATCTAAAAAATAACTATACTTTTCTGGGTGATCTATTTTTGCCATACCTATTCTGAATGCTTTATTAATTTCTAGGTTAGGTGACTGTATACTTATAGGCTTTATAATACTTTGAGATGTTCCTTCCTCTTTTTAAAATTTCTCAACTTGTTCCCAACTGATAATACCAACAGTAGGTGGAGACCATCCTATTGACTGTATTTCTTGTGAAGAACTAATAGGCAAAGAACTAGGCAATAATGCCAAGTGTTGTTGTTGAGAAGATACTTCTCTATTCAGAGAATCAATACCACTAGAAACATTAATAAGAGATGTTTCTATAGAGGAAATATCAGACCTTATTTCAACTTGACTATGTGCGATATCTGCATTACCAAGCACTTTATTATCTAATTTCTTTTCTGACTCTTCTTGCTTCTACACTATCTTATGGACTTCTTTATCTATCTTTTTAGACAAGTGATTGGCACACACAATAGTATTTGAATCTATAGTTTTCAAAGCTTTAACTACTTCACCTTTCTGATATTGATCTATGCTTTTTAACATCACAGAGATCTGATCTAAACTGGCTTGTATACTATTAATCTTAGAATTCAGACACTTAGTAGCAACATTATTCCAGTTCATTAATCTAACTTTTGTGGGTTTCTCTAAACTTCTATCAGCATTTCTGACATAATACATTTGAGCACGGTTTTTACCATCAAGTGAATACTGAGTAAAATCAGCAGGCTTTGGAAACCCTTTCTCTGTGTATGACTCATCGCCTTGAAGAGTCTTCCATGTATGACCTTCTTCTTCTACAGACTTTGACGTTGATTTCATATGCAAATTACTTTTATATGACAACAGTTGTTTATTTTTTTCAAAGAGTTTCTGCAACTCTATGTCTCTGTTAGCCATATTAATACTAACATGACTTTGTTTCTTCAGAATTTGCTTATAGTCTGGACAGTAGAAAGAATCTATCTGTGGATCATGTATCTTTTGGGCATGAAGACATTATTTAGGAAAGGACAAAGAGGATGAACTAGATCTACTGGGAGTATTCTCAAAGCTGATGATAGCTCTATCTTTTGTTTCTCTTACAGAGGTTTCTCTAGTCAATGACGTACGGGCTGGCTGGATGAAATCTATATCAACTAACCATTTCTTAGGAAACTTCAAATCAGACCATGAAATAGCTTCAGTTTGTAGTAACTGACTATTTGGTGATGTGCGACTCACCCTGCTTTTGCTAGGTGCAGGTGTATGCTTGACAGTAGGATAGAGGGTATTGGTTAATCGATACATAATTTGATATTGGATGGCTAAAGGACAAGAGCCAGCAATCATATAAAGACCAAAGGTTTGCAAGAATAGCTTAAAAATCTTATTCAGATTTTGTTCTTGATGAATTGCAACAGGATAATTAGGATAGACAGTGGTATATACGGGACCGGCATGTAATCCTATTTGCAAAGC
>JARHVA010011469.1:5000-22500 GCA_037957365.1 Torreya grandis | reverse complement strand
AGTAGGAAGTTGTATTAAAAGACTCTAATTTTACACCTTTGTGTATTAGATATCATAATATATAAAGGCACTGATAATATATTAAATGACACATTCTTTGCATGACCCATATTTTTGCATAAATATGTCCCAAGTTGATATGGAGGTGGATGAGGTATACAAGATAAGAGGGAAAACATTTGAAAGTGTTAATAAAATTAGAGTATGAAGGAATTAATTATTCATGTTATCAAATTATTTCTAACCAATATTTAAAAATTCAAGTGTGACACATATTTTTAGAAGTGTTTTTTCCAATTATACAAGGTAATAAATATTGGGAAAAATCAATGGATTTCGCAAAGCTTAAAAAGATAAGTGACGATTTAAGAAGTGGATCAAGGTATAAGAATTTTGATAATAGAATTGATATTTGGGGGGTTTATGTTAATATATTTTAGAGAAACTAATAATCCTAAATTATTTCTAGAGTTGACACCAAAAACACACTTGTGAGGATTGAGCTTAAATTTATACTTGATGAGGTTATTGAATATGATAGTTATGTCATAAATATGGCTTTCACAATATTTTCATTTGGATATAAGGTCATCCATGTAATTTTTAACCATTTGAGGATGAAATAATTAAATATGTGGGTTTATATGGGATGATAATTTTATCTAATATTTTAGAGGACAAAGGGAATCTTAGCATATCAAGAGGTTCCCCACTCAATATTAAAAGTGGTTTTATGTTAATCCTTAGTGGAAATGTGAGTTTGATTATACCCAGAAGACATATACATGAGTGAAATATTCTCATATATGGATTTTGAATAAATAATATAATTATTTAAAGTTAATGAAAACTTATCCAAAGGACATTATTAATTATAATTATAAAAGTTGATGCAAATGCAAATAACCATATTGACTTTATTGCAAACAAGTACTATGTTGGATACCCATTATAGGTAATCTATAGGTAGAATGAATTTATCATTTAGGATACTGATAAATTATTTATTACACAAGATATAAATATTAGGATGAAACTTAAACTTCTTTTGGCACATAGGTTTCACATTTGGCTATGTCACTATGCCATGGACAACTATGTAAGATTCTATGCTAGACATGTATGTGCATGGAAATGTAAATAATTCATGATATTTATATATAAATATGATATAACTATATTTATATTCAAGTTAAATTTCATTAAATTTAATAAATTACATTGGATTTGTATATTTATGAATGTTAATTACTTGATTTTATTCGATAATCATTGCATTTCCATATACAAAATGATATGGAGCTAAAGGAAGCTTGGTAATAGGATAAAACTTAAGGTTGATACTAGACATAAAATTAATTAAATGAGGAGACTTTTTTTCATACCATCCAAGCTTGTAATGATGGAATGGAATTTGAGTCTTTCTGGTATGGTGTCATTTCATGATAGCTTCATTGCTATGAAGCATAGTTAATATGCCTTAATATTTGATGCCTACCTCAAAATTGACAATTTATTTACCTTAACTATCAAACTCATACATGATTTTTATTATGTCAGTTACTTAATAATCAAAGGTAATATTAATATCTAGAGGATAAATTTATGATTTTCACATTATGCTATCGACTTGGCTTATATAATATAGTACAAAAGAATGAGGCTGATTTGTATCAACATCAATGGTAAATTTAGTAGAAGTAGTATTTATTTTGAATGCATAATCTTGGATAGTACAATTATATATATTTTATAGTGATAAAACTTTATTATAACTTGGTAATGATTTATTGATGTAGATTTCCATTGAATACTTAAATGTATTAAGTTGGTTAGTATTGTTGAAATACTTTTGAATGGGATGAAGTATTTCAAACTAACATATATAATTATAAGGGTTGAAAGATTTAAAAATGGTATTATGTTTACTAATACTATAAAAATTGATAGGAAAATAAAAACAAATGTTAGAGAACCCATAGAGTATTTTCCAATGGTGGGTTAACAAGAGGAACATATCCTTGACATAATAAATAATTCTCATCATCAATAAAATCAAAGAATATATGAAAAAAATGAGTGCCTTGATTAAATGCATGTATTTTAGCAAATTTTTATGATAATGAATTAAATATAAGTTCTATGATTGGAATTTAGAAACTTTGTAATCATGGCCATTTTATGGAGATATTTTACATGCATGAGTAGCTTGTTGACAATTTTCATTGGAATTATATTTGGTAGATACACCGATATTGTTAAAATTTTGAGGAGATAACAATAGAGGATCCTTCAAAATGATTTATATAATATTTATATTTTTTATATGAATATTAATTAGCACTTCATGGGGGTTGAATTTTATTATCATCATCAGCCAATAGAATAATATTTATCTTGGTATAAAAGATAGAAAATTCCATTCTTCTATGTATTGAGGTATTTTTTTCATATTATAAATATTATTTAACTCATTGGGTTCCTCATCATTGTACCTTTCAAGAGTAACATGGATATTAAGATGAACATTGAAAAACTCAAGGAGAGGAGGACTATTGATAAGATAAATGGTGGGGATGTTATACTGGGTCTTAAGATTAGTTATCTTAAGACCTCATGGGCTAGGATCTACTTCATGATTTTATGATGTTTTATATAATGATTTAAATTTATGCATTAGCTATGTAAGAGGTGATATCTCTCATATGTCGAGTGCAAGGATGGAGCTATAATAAGTTTTAAACTTGTTTTATAATATTGTATATTATTATTATTATTAACAATATTTTTTTCATAGGTTTCCTTTGTCTCTTTAGATATATTTTGTATTATTCAATAATTATTCATCCATTCCTATAGGATAGAAAATTTCTTCTTGGGAATGTAAAGTGAACAACCATTTTAGACCTATAATGTAATGTTTGCTCTTATTTTCAATTGAATTAAGAAATATAATTACATGTGCATTATAAATATAATTTGGCCTTTCATTGATATTAGATATATGGATTATTTATTGGTTAAAATCTCTTATTTTCTCCACTAATATAATTATACTACTTCTATATTTCATTCAGTTATTTTTATTCTTTGTTATTTGATAGCACATCAGACTCTAGGTAGGTGTGATGGCTTAAGGATAATGCATAAGATGTTATTTTAATTATTGATAGTTTTATTATTAATTCCCATACACTTGGATGATGAAAAAGTATAAATTTAGATTAAATTTGCATACATATACCTACAAAGCATGTTTATTGAAGGAATTTTAATAAGAGGTGGACATGTCTTATTTTTGTGAACTACAATGTATTTTTGTTAAGTTTCACTTGTGCATTAATGTTATAGTCAAAATAAACCTAAAATTTATATGTAATTTTGGTATTATTCATGATTTTATCAACACAAGTGGATATTATTCATAGCATTGCATATTGATGCATCCCTCTCTTCAAATAACTACATCAAATTCACCAAGGGTATGTGAAAGGCATAGAGTCTACCTTGATAAGAAATAAAAAGCGTAGATCTACTTTGAAACAATTATCCATGTGATAAAATAAAACAAAATATAATATTATAAAGGATCAATATTTTTAGAGGCTATCATTTAAATATTATAATATTGGAATTATATAATCTAGATAAGGAGAGGTATATTTTAAAGATTTTTTATTCAAAAAGTAAAATTTCAATTTTAAGTTATTTTCTAAAATTCAAATCATTTTAAAATTTGAATTGTAGATATTTTTTCACTTAATTTTATTTGAGTGTGCTAATTTAACTAAATTTGGTAAAAAATAACAAAATTATAAAATTCAAGGAGAAATAAGGAGAACTATTCGTTTACCCATTCATGACTATCGATAGGTATAAATCTAGAAATCAAGAAAAATTAAATATATTGATGTATGAGGTTTTATTTTTTATCTTGTGATAATGATAGGGTGAATCCTTTTCACATTCCACCTAGGTACCATTTGCCACTATTTTCTCATGTACATTAAAACCCCCTTCACATATTGCCAAGTATATTTAAATAGATAGTTTCTTCTACATACCAATAGGTATATAGGAAGGAAAAGTTTATCAAAAAAAATGGTATATTTGTATAGTGTAATATATAAAATGGGACCATTTTGATGTTATAAGGAACCAATTAGGGTTAAAAACAACTCAAAATTCCAGACTCAAATCTAAAAAATAAAAATCATGCATTCAATCAAATATATCATTGGCACAACATTGACCAACAAATATAATTGGTTAGGATGGTATCATCAAGTGGAAAACACACTCATTTTAAATTATCTATGGTTTGATATTTTTCATGGGGGAAAATAACCATTTGATCCAATAAGGAAAGTATAAGATATTTAAGCATGGAAGTAGAAAACCATAAAACATTGACCCTGATGAAGGCCTCAATCCACATAGATATGTTTCATCACATTCATGGATGAAATAATTCGTGGTAATTATTTCATAAATTAAAGGATCTATGTGGTTCCCACTTAGTATTATAATTCATACATTTATAATTAAGGTTGTTTGACCTTGAGTTGAAATATGGTGATGTGATGAGATTGGCTTTAGAGATTATTCCATCAAGAATTATGTATAATAAATAGGTGTCAAAATCAACATATATATGACTACATTCATAAAATTCCTTCCTCACAACTATTCAAACTACTTGGAGTCCTAAAACGAAGAAATCAATTGAAGTCTCTCATATTTGATCAATGGGTTGAAAAGATGGAAGAAAGAAAAAATAACTTTGGAAGAAAAAATGAGTCCACAATAAGATTAAATATGTTCTATTTCAAATAAAATTCATCCAAAACACCAAACAAGGCCATGCATTTGAAAAATTAAGGAAATAATAAGTATAAGAAGTATAAAGGAAAAGGTGGAAAAAATGAAAATAAAGGTGATCAAAAATAGAATGATAAACAAAACCTCTACTTTGAATGGTATGATAGAAAAAAATCCATGAGACATATTAATACACAACTCCATGTGATAAAATTAAAGCATATTTTAAGAATAAATAGGAAAAATCAAATAAAACATAAGAGTCAAACTCTACACAATTCAAAAATGAATGTGTGTTTTATAGTATAGAAGATGAATAAAATAATTTCTCAATTAGTTTATCATGGTTTGATGATTGGGTTATTTATAATGGTGCTAAATTTTCTAAAATAATTTTTTGAGGATTTCAACAAATAAAATTATGGTGCGATATACTTCATAGATAGATCAAGTCTGCAACCATAAAGAAGAGTTCAAATAAGACTAAAACATATATGCTTTCATAATTCAAACTCTAAAATGTTCTCTACCTTCTTTAATTGAAACAAAACTTGTTATCCATAGTTATCACAATGCCACAAGGCCATTCCATTCCATTTTATAAAATTCATGTCATTCTTAGGAGAAGAAGTGATAATGCAGTGATCTTGACTGGATATGGGGAAGGGAAACTACTCAAACTTAGGGGTGAGCCTTCAAATTTAAGGAATTATTCTTGTCATGTGGAAGAAAAAATGTCTCAAAACATGTTGTGGCATGATAGATTTTGGCACACTCACAAGGATAGCATTCATGTATTGAAAAATAGTGTTTTTTTGGCATGCCTACATTGTCCACAAAATAAGACTAAATGTGTGAAGCCTTCATATCGGATAAATACATAAGGAAAACATTCTCAAAAACATTGTGTGAAGCATTCGTATTAGATAATTACATAAAAAAACCATTCCCAAAATCATAGTTGAAATTTGACAAAAATTTGCAATTGGCTCACTTGGACTTATGTTCTTTTCTAATCCTCTCAGTTAGTGGTCATAAGTACTTCATGTTGTTCATTTATCACTATAGCCATATGACATTGATATACTTTATAAAACCTTTGATAATTTTTAAAAGTTTCAAACCATGATTGAAAATGAAGCTCAAAATTGCATTGAGACACTTATGACAAAAAATGGTGGTGGATACATTTATAATAAGTTATAATCCTATCTAGATAAAAATAAGATCAAACACCATATGATAGTTACATACACTCCATAATAAAATGCAGTTATAGAAAGGATGAATAGTATGTGATGAATATGGTTCTTGATATGTTGTAATACAAATGGGTAAATCTACACTTATGAGCAAAAACAAATAAGTCAATAGTATACCTCTGCAACATATAACCATAAAAAAAATTAATTCAAGACTCTATATGAGATGTGGTGTCATCATATTCCTCTAGTGTGACATATTCATATTTTTAGATCCACTTGTTATGCATTAATTGCTAAGTGAAAGAGAAATACAATGTACTATAAGAGTTGAAAACACATACACATGGGATATTATGAATCTTCTAAAGCATACATTCTATATAATGATAAAGACAATGAGTTTATTGTTGTAATAGAATTTGTCTTTTGTGAGACATCAAAGGACAAAAAGCATATTGATCAGTAGTTGAGTCACAAGTATTCAAAGTTGGATGTCTAAAGAGAGAGTGATTTGGATGTTATAGATAATGATTTGGGGACACATAGTTAGGAATCTATTGATTTTATATTATGTCCTATACATGAGATTGAAACTCTTCCCAAAGGAGAGAATTAAACATCATCAAACAATGAATACAGGTAACTAGAATAGAGGGAAAAAGTGATGGAACATCAGAGGATGAAATTAAATCACCTAAAACATAGAAATAGATGCCAAAGAGGGATACTCAAACAATTAAATATGTGAAACCTAAAAAATTTGGGAAAATATGCACAAGAATTACACATGTAACTACATCCTAATCAAACAAGTCCATTGAATAAATTAAAGTTATAATTAAAAATCTCACATTGAATGATTGTCCAAAAGAATAACTCAATGTTACATTTGATTTAGAACCAAAATTTTTCAAATAGGCTGAGAATATTGGATCTTGTATAAAATTAATGAAATATGAGTATAATGCATTGGTCAAAAATGGGACTTGGAAATTGGTTGGCCCTCTATATGGATTTAAGCCTATTGGTTGCAAGTGGGTCGAGCACAATAACTATAAGGTTGATGGATAACTTAAAAATCACAAAGAAAGGACTATTGAAAAGGGGTATGCACAAAAATAAGGAACTAACTATAATGTTACCTTTGCACATATGGAAAAATGGACTACCATTAGAACCATGTAAGCTCTAAAAGCTCAAAATGGATGGAAATTTCACAAAATGAACATCAAAACTACATTCCTAGATGATGACCTCAATAAAACTATTTACATGACACAATCTAAATGTTCTATAGTAAATAGACAAGAGCATAAATTGTGCAAACCAAAAATATTATTTTATGGTTTAAAAAAACCCCCTCAAGCATAGTAGAGAAAATTAGTTGATCACATCAGGAACATGAACTTCAAATCTTTTGAGTTTAAATTTATGACTCTTTCATTCAAAATAGTTGACAAAATAGTTGTATTTATGGTAGTGTATGTTGATGATCTATTAACATATGTAATAACAAATGATACACTACAAAGTTAAAATAAGAGTTGATGATTTTTTTTGAAATGACTGATTTAGGTCACCTTCATTAATACTTGGGTATTGAATTAATTAAAAAACCAAATTATTTATTCATAACTTAAATAAGTGCATTGGTGAAATTCTAAGTAAGTTTAAAATGTAATATTGTAATTCTCTCAGAATTGCCATGCAATAGAATCTCAAATTAGCATTCAAAGATTCAAAAAATTGGTTGATGCCACTAAATACAAATTAATCATTAGAAGTATAAATTATGTGAGAAAATTTTGATAAGATATATCATTGGTATTTGGTGTCCTCTCAATATTAATTCAAAAAATTAGGGATAATCATTGGGTATTAGTAAAAAGTGTGCTCATATATCTTAAAATAACACACTATTTTGGGCTCAAATAATCTAGAAAAGGAGACTTCAAACTAGTTGGATATTCAATTTCTAACTATGCTAGTGATCATGAAGATGGAAAGTCCACCTCAAGTTTTTTGATGAATTTGGGAACAATAGTTGTAAATTGGAAATCCAAAAAGTAATTAGTATCAACATTTTCTTTAGTATAAGCATAATATATGGGCATTTCAAAGGAAACTAGGGAGATCTTGTGGCTTGGAAGGGTTCTTTCAAGCTTATTGGAGAAATAGGTTTTGTCAACACCTTTGATGGTTGACAATACTTCTATAATCTAGATGAAAAATAATCCAATATTTCATGACCAAACCAAACATATCAATACCAAATTTCACCTGATTTAGTACTATGTGAATGATGGCAGTATCAAGTTACAACATTACCCTATAGAAAAGTAACTAGAAGACATCCTCATAAAATCACTCAGATGAGAAAAAATTGAAAATTTAAAAATAATGCTTGGTATGATAAAGACCCCTACATATTAAGGGGGGATGTAACAATATTTTGTATAATTCTTATTTTTTATTAGGTGTCTTTTATCAATTTAGATATATTTTATATTATTCAATAAGTTTTTTGTTCATTCCCATAGGAATAGGAAAGGTCTTCTTGGGAATGTGAAGCAAACAACCACTTTGGATTTATAATGTAATGTTTGATCCTCTTTTCAATTCAATAGTGAAATATAATTTCATGTAAATTATGAATATAATCTGACCTTTCACTTATCTAGCTTATCACAAGTAAAAGATATAAAACCATCATATTAGAGGCATATTATTTTGGGTCCAATAGTGAGAGGGATCCAAGTGCAATGAAGATGATTTTTATTTTTTATTTTCAAATCCATAGCATATGAGTAATGTTTTCTTAAGGTCATCTTTGGAATACCCAAATTTTTGGATTAGCCAAAGGGAAGTAACATTAAAATTTGATCCTTCATCCACCATCAATCTCATTATTAAAATATTTTTTATAAAAATATTAATAAATAATTATGGGTTATAATATTGAAAGAGGATTTCATCATTATTAATTTATTATTATTTACACTCTATTAATATTTTCATAGACAAATAAGGTTCAGAGATGGTTTTAGTAGCTTGGAATTGTGTTGGTGCAGGTCCTTAAAATATTTCAATTTTTTACCTATTAAATTATGAATATGTGGTGATGTTCTCATGAGTTCCATTAATTTAATTTCTCAAGGCAAGGGACTATGTTCATCTACAAAATTGAATTGTGATTTATGGTTAAATCAATAGTATTTTTTATTGTGATTGATGCTAGTGAATCTATTTCGTATGATAGTATAAGTACTGGATGCAATGGATTGAGGATACAATTGTGGATTAGGGTCTTTTTTAGGTGGAATATCAAAATATGTTATAATTGTCATAGTAATGTCATTAAGAATTTGTGTTTCAGGAGAAAGCTTTATAGGTTTAATGCTAAGATATTTTTGAGTGTGCATATAATATTATTTAACCTTTCTCATAATCCTCAATTTGGATTTATAGTAGTAATGATCATAATCAACATGAATAACACAATAAAATTCATTTGAATGTTGAGTGTTTGGTTAAGATGGCTGAAATGGTTTTTGAAGATTTTAAGTTGTATATTTTGGATTATAAGAACAATTATTATATGTTTTAAGGTATTAATTATTCCATTCTTTGGTGATAATATCATGATAATTTTTTATTCTAATATGATGTAAACCATGTATTTTTGGATTACATGACATGTCTCATGAGATTGATAAATATTGGCATGTAACTAACATAACATATTAGGATCATAAAATGATGGAGGGGTAGTAGTATAGATGTAGGGTTTTGATGAGATAACAACTTATTAATCTCCTAAATACTAAATAAATAGTGTAAGGTAGGTGCCATATCTATTTTATATGCTCCCAAGGTTAGGGAGGATTATCATAAGAAGGATTAGTATTGATTGTATTAGTTGTACTTTGAAAATATTCCTTTTTGGTATTTTGAGATGGTTTAAATTTAACCATAAGTGATTATTTTAATTTTTACTAGTCAAATGCCTCTTCTAATGTTATAGGAGAAAAAATCCTAACCTTGTATTGAATTGAGGATTTAATATTGGTAATAAAGAGATGGAAAATATTATCATCAATCATGTTATGGATCACTTTTTATAATAATGACTTCTATCACTTGATGAGAGTATTGAAAAATCCTTTTAAGGAGTTTTTTTTAATCATCAATAAAGTTTCTAGGGATATTATTAGGAATTTTATTATGTTGGAATTTTTAACTAGAGCATTGACTAAACCTTCTATTTGTGTAATATAATGTCAAGTAAGTTGATTATACCATTCTATAACATCTCCAATAAAGGTTTTGGTTAGAAACTTAGTAGTATCATAAGTTTTGGTTTGAAATCATTATGTATAGATATTTCCAAAGGATTTATAATGATATAAAAATCCTTAGTCCCATAATATGTGATATTTGTAAATATATTTCAAATTTTTATAGACAAAAGAAATGAAGCTCGAGGTTCACTTTATAGATTTTGAATCATTTTATTATACATTTATGGTTGAGGAATGATGTTTCCAATGGAATATTTATGATGAGGGGGGATATAATTATGATTTTTCTGATTCATGGTTTTTTTAGGAGGTTGATTACCCATTTGAAATATGTGGTTCTATACTTGTAGCATTTAGTTTCTACTAGAAGCGTGTATAAGGTCCATTTATTGAACTATTTGTCAAGGACATGTGATGAATTTAGAGGAGGATAAAGATTTAGATTTGGATTGAAATTAGTGGGATGATAATTAGAACATAATGGATATTTATGTGATGTATTTTTAATGTTAATGTTAGGAGGAATATTACCAATGTTAGCATTGGTTTTCCCAACTTTTATATTAGATGATGGAAGCTTGTTAAGACTTACATATTTTTTAAAATTATAAATAGTTATATAATTAAGGTTTTTAATAATATAGGAAAGATCCTCTAATGAACAATTTGATTTATTTAAACCATGTTACATTTGATGGATCTAGATTGGTGTTTAGACAAACTAAACCATGAGGAATTATCCTCATTTGTTGATAAGGCATGAATGAAAGAGTAATCCATATGAAATATGAATGGGTTAAGGTTTGAAAGGAAGATTAATAGGTGAAATAACTATGAAGGTGGATGGAAATATAATTAAAAATTCATAAACTTATAATATTGAGTAAATTGATACAATTAGTCATTGGTTTATTAAAAAAAGATTGTATCTAGTTGGTCAATATAATTTAGCATTATAAATACCCTCTATCATATAGGAATATATAGTTGGATTATTTTGTCTAAAAAATATAATGTATGAGTTCAACCAATATGTTTCATTAATAAATCATCACGAGTGCTAGTTGGTAAAAATCTATTAGTGTAGCAAATACAATCATACATAAACTAGTTTATGTTGGTTGATCTAGTTGGATAGGATTTTAGAACTGTATTAAGCCATTTGATGTAATTAGAAATAAACATAGAATTGGGTCAAAATATATAATGAAATTTTCACACATCACATAATTTTATCAAGCTATATGATATAGTTTATAAGACAAACAATCTCAAATTTTAAACTAACCAATAATAAAATTAAAGTTTGGAGGTATACATAGATATGTTGTGTTTAACTTGTAGGATCTCATATATACTAATCCTAATTGTAAATATTTAAAATGGACATAATGACACTAAATATGGATAATTCCATCATCCCTTATCATTTTTATGTCATTTATTAGGTACGTTGACAATAACTTCCTTTGGATAACCACTAATCAGTGCATTACAAAATCAAATAGTTCAAAGGATTCCTATGGATGGAAAAAATAACCATAAGTATATCTAATATGAACTTAGGTATGTAAAAACTAAATTATATATAAAATATTGTCTAATGTCTTGACTATTGGGGATGTATCCCTCACACCATAGCTTAGGTAAAATAATTGACTACTTCGGCCAAAATGATGACTCTTGTAAGTTTTATAACTATTGAAACAGAGTCAAAGTAAGGGAAAAAGGAAAATAAACACAAAATTGATTCAATTATAAATTTAAATTAACATCATGTAATTAATTAAATAAAAATTATAATTGTATCATATTGGTTGATATAGTCAAAATCAAATAATGATCAAACAAAACTGGGATAGGCTAGTTGATATAATTGTAAACACACACAAATTTATTAGGATGATAAATATAGCATTAGTCTAGTTGATATAGTTTATAGGTAAATATTAATGGTATGGGGTTGGCCAATACAATTTTTAAAACTAATAAATAATATTGTATGGGTTAATATAGTTGGACGAAAATAATATGATGATTTTGATGATGTCGCTAATAATTTAGTATAAAAACATAAAAATTATCTTATAAAATGAGGGATGATATTCACTTCAATCTTACTAGAATGTATGAATGAGCTAGGATGAATTTTAATTATCATGTTTATCTTAATATTCTAAGATTAGAATAAGGTCAATTAAATAAAGCCTACATATATTAGGATGAGCATGTAAAGACCAATTTTATACACATATTTAGAAAAGTGTAACTTGTAACTGAAATTTTAAGAGGAAAGGTTTATTATGCCTAAACTTGTGACATAAGAATATATCTATAATTAGATGTCTATAGATGTTAAGGATTGTAACTATGATTGTAAATATGAAAGTAAATTAAATGTTTTTAAATGGGTACAAATAAATAAAATGATGGGTAAGTGATTGTAAAGAAGGTAAGGTGAAATTGATAACCAAATGGGGTATATGAAACATAAGGTGATAAATGGAAAGCATGAATGACATTATATCTATACCATATTATTAAGTATAAAGAGGATCTTAAGAAATTTTACACACATACATTCATAAATAAATGAACAACATATTATCTACTAAGTAAAGAAAAGAATATAGGAATATAAATACTTACCTTTGGGTGGAACCAATGATGCTTGAATCTCTCCTTTTGGCTTTAATGGATATTTTTAATTGATGTTTTAGGCTGAATAACTCAAATGGGTAGATGCAGACCTAGATAGACTTAGTTAAGAACTCCCAATGACCTCTTTTTTTGAGCTTCACTGACACCCCAAGACAATACCTCTAATATAAGGTTTTAAACCCTTAACTCTACCAAATAATTATTAGTCAAGAAATTAAAATTAAATTAGAGTGTATTAATTTCATATATATTATTAGGAATAAAATATGGCCCCTATAAATACATACTTGAAACCATAATCTAATGGTATGTGTCAAGTAGATATAGTTAAAAGATGTTGGTTGGTATAATACAGTATCATGCAAGCCAATATAGTATAAATGTTAGAAGATAAACATAATTTTATTAGGTCTATTTTTATATTTATTCAAATAAGGAATTAAATATATAGTATCATCCAGGCCAATATTTAGGGTATAAAGAAGAAAGAAAATATGGATAGGAGGTAAACATAATGGAAAAATAGATGTAGACTTGGATGAGGTAATAATGATATTAGTGATGGTTTCATATAATAGTATGAAAACATATCTTCAAATATACCATAAGCTAATCCCACCCCATTTTTGGTGCACATTTTAATGCATGCATTCAGGGAGACTAATGTGTTAATAAGTCACTACTAGAGAACACATCAGTAATGTGATAAAATTAAAAATAATCGTGTATAAAACATGCATTTATTCAATTATATATAATATTAAGAAACAATATGGTAAGGTTTTCAAGACTTGAAAAAAATTTGAATAGATAATATATTCATTCTAGTGTTAAAATTACAATATTTGTTAATTATATTTATAAAAGATAACCTAATGAAAATTTTATTGTATTTAGAAGTGTTGATTAGTACTTTTCTAAGGATGTTGATGATATTTGATTGACAATTTTTATTTACATCTATATATATTTGATCAAGAAGGACGTAAAACCTTTATTTAAAAATATTACAAAGTTTTTTAAGTGATATAAGTAGTAGTTTGAATATATGTAAATGGTAATATTGTGCTACAAATGGGTAGATTATAAAAATATTAATCACCCATTTATCAAAAATTAGTAAAATTATATTATTTTATACAATACATAATAAATTTATTTAAAATTTTTGAATAACATCTTGAAAAACAAAGATTTAATCTAAAAAAAATTATGACTAGTCAATATTGTGCTATAAATGGGTGCATGATTGAAACATTGATCACCTATTTAGACCTAGCCAAGAATATTTTTGTTTTTTATATGAGAAAAAAAAATTAGTGAGATAAATTTTAGTTGAAAATTAGTAACTCTTCAATATGGTGTTATATTTTGTTTTTTATATGGGATATTATTTGTTGGATTAATCAAAATGACATGATATATGACATTTCTGAAATAAAATTGATGTATTTTTTATTAGAGTAATGTAATCATTTTCTAATTAATTTGAAAGCATGTTGGATTTACTTATATCAAGTTTAATTTAATGATAAATTATGTATTTAGTTATCTAATTTGGATATATATGTATATTTAATATTTTAAAATAAAATTGTAAATTATTTATATCTATTTTTATGCACTAAAAGTATGACATTACAAAAAATACAATTATGGTATATTTTTTATTAAGGTTAGAAGGGGCAATATTTTTGAGTTAGGGTCCCCAGGCCCTAGGAGAAGTACAAAAAAAGAGATAAAAAGGGCTACCACATAGAAAGAGAGAAACTATGACAAAATAAGGCCAAAAACAACCAAAACATAGCCTTAAAATAATAGAAGAAACATAAAAAGACAACAAAGGATAAAATTGAGCCTAATCCATATAGAAATTTCTAGAGATTTCCTCCCAATAGCTTTTCATCCTTTTGATATTAGCATCAGTTTGAAATAATAATTTATTTTCAATGTCTCTTTGGGACCCACTACATTTCCCCTATTTACCTTTCCCTTTGCTTGATTTATTAGCCTTGAATAAATCTCTAATGTGTGATCTAAGGTTTTCAACATTATAAATCCCCTCATTCATGGTTTCCTTGCTAGAATTTACCAAGAAAACAATGTTATTTTTAAGATTCTCATTCTCATTCTCCAAAATATCCACCCTAAATTGGAGGCTCTATAATTATTGATCATCCTCCTTAGCTAAATTTATTTGGTTCAATTTGATGTTCTATTGCAAAAAATCACCTTCCATTTGAGATATGTAAGTTACCTCATGAACCATCTCATGAAGGACTTTTAAAGGTTTAATTATTCAACCATATTGTCTACATTCTCCTTTCCCTTAAGGGAACTAACAAGATTATTTAAATTTTCATTAAGATATTTTTGTTGCCTATCAGAAGGGTTCTTACCTTTTTATTTTGATTTATCTCTAGTGGCTCCTTTCCTAGCTTTAGGAGTCTTAGTTTGAGCTAACATATCTCCCTGATCCTCATTGTTATGATCATCCTTAGGTGTATTTATGTCATCTTCAAAAACAATAGAACCTCCCACATAATGTTTTACTTTACCTTTTCTGCCTTGCTTCCTCTATGGATCCATTGAAGTCCTTGACACACTCCTCAAGAATTTTCGGATATTATCTTGCATCTTAGAAATTTTTACCTCAGAAAAATTATTCTTTTTCTCTATAGGGCTCTTGGAAGTATTAACCTCTATATTCTTACTTGTGATCCTAGGGTATTTAATCAACACCTTTTTATTTTCCTAATATCTACAAGTACATCCTCCACAAGTTTATTTTTAGGATAAGAGACAACCAGATTAATTTGGTTCATACCCTTAAAGTATTTCATAATTTAGATATATCACCCCTTCATGTGTGGGATCCATATAATTTCCTTTCTTAAACTTCTTGATAGAGACTTCAAATGAATGCAAGATGAACAAATATAGGTTGAATGGAATGCCATGTCTAAAATAGTTAAAAATAATAAATAAATACCATCTAAAAATGTTAGACCTACGTTATAGAGTGACATATTACATCATATGATAGGCAACCTCAATGTACAACCTGGGTCGTGATTCACAATGGAACCCATTATGAAACATTTCCAGAGTTGCCCTTCCTCTAGGAATATTTTATTTAGATAGATATGGTTATAATTGTGGTATATTATATAGATATGGTAAGATTTGTAATAAAAAAATTGGTATTAAGATTTTAAACATTATATTTAGATATTTTTGAAATTATTTACTAAAACCTCAATCTTGAATGAGTTAATCATGACATTGATCTATGCATTAGAGATGTTTCAAACTAAATTTCGTAATATTTTTCTTATTAAAATTAAATAATAAAACATATAAATTATTAAAGTAAGGTAAATATACACTATAAATACTATTTAACCAATATAAATAATCTAATTATAAATTTTTGGGGAAAGATTTTAATATTATTCATGTGTCATTTATGTATTTCCAAAAAAAGTGTATACTTAGTTAAGTGACTACTAGGATCGCAATGGGCACCAAATACTTAGAACTTAGGCATGAAAAGACCTTTTGGATAAATAGCCTCAATTGAATATGATTCATGTTAAAAGTTTATCCTAAGAATGGAATTACCATTCGATATTATACACCACATGATCTATATTATAAACTGAGAGAAAGACACTTACTTTTTGGAGGTCACCTTATGACATGCATCATATAAATGATATGGATAGTAGGAGATCTTAGTGGTTTGGAAATATTCATTCATTGGCATTATCTAATTATCTATAATAAATATAGGTATAATATATTCATGAAAAATATCATTACATATGTTATAATCACATTCTATCGAAACATAAATGCATAACTTAGAATTGCGTTCTATGGAAAAATCGTTACATAACTTGGAAATATTACTACATTTTCCTTCTAAAGTAAGACTATAAATTGCAACATATTGTATTTAAATAAAATATACATTTAAATATGTATTTTTAAATATATTTATAATAAAACAAGGAAAAATATCAAATTTTATTTCAATGGATAAGTGAAAAACATCACATTCATGTTCATAATTTTTATTTTGAAGATAAAATCTAGTATCTCTCTAAATTTAAGAAGGATGGATGTCAATATTTTCTCTATTACTAGAATCATCATTAAATTTATAAATATCATTTAAAATAAAAACAACATGATCATTTGCATGTGTATTATCTATGCATGGCTCTATTACATCTCATTTTTTGAGTGTAATTCTAGAAACATCAAAAACAACATTATGAAATTCATTTATACTTTATAATTTTTTAATATGTGATTAGGAAACTATATATAAGTAGTGAATTAAGTTCAACATAATAATTTTAATGTTCCAATTTACTATGTTGATCACTATTATACCAATCTTATTCATAAACATAATCGTAATCATTAAAATCTTAATTCATATGTGTAGAATCATTGATAATACCAATTTTTTCATTGGTCTATTAACTATGATAAGCATAG
>JARHVA010011468.1:40000-53745 GCA_037957365.1 Torreya grandis | reverse complement strand
TTTATTGAAAGTGTTCAAATTTCATAATGGAAGATGATGGAAACATTAAAAATAACTCTAAATATAGTCCCAAATTGGATGTGTGGCATAGATATGGAAATATCATGTCAAAAAACTAAATGTAATGCCATTGAAATACACCTATTAGAATAAGGACATGGACCATTCATTGAAATAATTCCCATGTGAAGTTTGGAGTATGGATCAACAACTCTCAAAACTAGAGAAGAAATTACAGATGAAGCATTTAAAACCATATAATAAATATCCAAAGGAAGAGATAAGTCATCAATGCTCTTAATAAGTGTCCTCCTATTGAAAAGGGTAGATTCATCCAAAGTGTAAACTTGTGATAAATCTAGAAGAGAAACATCATATATATGAAATAATGTATAATATGTAATAGGAAAACTAAGGTTGGGTATAATATCATCTCAAATGGTGGCTTGACCCAAGGAAGAGCATTGTACATTAGGGATGCATAATTACAAGAAATAGAAGTAGGAGGAGAGAATACAATAGTCTCTAAAGAGACAATTGGAAGAGGAGTGATATAAATATTATTAGGATCTCCAATAAAAGATTGAATAATGCTGCAAATAGTGTGGGGACATTGTGTATGCTCCACATGGTAATGACGATCCATAGAAACATGTAATAGTAAGGTACGAAGAACTTTTCTCACAAGTATTAAACCCACTTATTTTACTAATTTGAGTTATTAGGGGTAATAATTTATCCATATAGGAAATGATTACAATTTTTTTTTATGATCAAGTGTTCCATATATGCATTCCAATAAGCATAGTTGGTCTTTCCAAGCAAAACCATTGGTATAGAATCAAATTCCCTCTACAAGTATTGTTAATAATATAAATTGTACCCTTAATAAGGTTTCTCAAGTCTTCTCACTTATATGATAGCATGGAGATACCTTTAGGCTATGGGTGGCCTAATTATTGGGGTATATCTCTAGATTAGGGCTAGCTCCCTTGATGTATCACCTAAAACTACTAATAAACCTATTGTTTGTGATGAAAAGAGAGAAAATAATATTGTATAACTTAGATAGGGTGATGCACTAATGTTATGATTCCTCTTCTTAACTAAACATCAATTATTTAAGGGCAAATAAATTTGTACTCCTTACACAATCTACAACCTTGATATGATTCTTGCAAAGTATTTCATTGAGAGGTTCAAAAATGCATGGTAACACCTACGAGGGTATAAATTGATCTTGTCAAGATAGAAATGATGTATTTCCACTTCTAAGTATTTTATACATTAAGGAAACAACACTAATAATGATCTAAAATAACTATTTTCTCTGCATAATGGTAAACAACTATGGACAAAACGCTAGGAAAGATGAACCATTCACTAGACAAGATCAACAAAATTGCATGAATCTACACATGACACAACATATAGGTAGGAAAAATAAAATTTCTTTATTGATTCAATAGGTTTTAAAGTAAAAAAATTCGTAGGGTTTCACCATAAGCAACAAAGGAAAATTAAAAATTAAATTTCAATGCATATATAGAAGAAGATGGGTGAATAGAGAGAGGTAGGCATAAAGATGCCAATCATGGCTATCATACAATCATAAAATCAATTACAAATCTTAAGAATGGACAAGAATCAACTCAATTAACTCTTCTACACAAGTGTCACACTTGTTTTTATGATATTATTTGAGAAGTGGCAAAGAAGATCTACATTGCCTTAGATGACTCATCACTCTTGTTCATGAAACAAACATCCTTATTTGATTGAGGGGTTACACATTGCATAACTACCTCCACCATGTTACTATATCTTATTGACACTTCATGAGATGATATGAAAATCCTCAAACTAATGCAATAGGTATGACATCTTGTATGCTTACTTTAAACATATATAAATACCCCAATAGAGCTACTATCTAACCATCACAAGACATTATAATGAAAAAAAGAATTTTAAAGTAGGTTATAAATTAGAAAAGGATTTTTGACACTTTTTTCTTGAGTGTATGGACATGATGGAATGTGACATAGTCTTCAATGAGTGTTAAATGGCTTTAAAGGCATTGCTTGATCTATAGACTAACTTGTAGCATGTGGACTTGACACTAGAGAGGTTTAGATAAGCACAAGACAAATATGAAAATTACCTTAAATTCTCAAAAATTACCTTCATCTTTGTTAAATTCTTTGGAGATGACCATATTAAGTGACTTGATGGCAATACTAGGTGTGTTTACTCTCTCTTTAACTAAACCACCTTAAGGGACTCTGAAATCTTCTAGGAACAACACAATGTTTCCCATTATAAAACCAACCATGACCAAGCTAAAAACCTTAAGATGGATATCCACAAATCTAATATCATTATGACCAAATTTTAAAATGCTACTAACCTATAGTGGCCAATTTTGGCTAACATATGTGGCAACCTTCCAAGATTGTATGCATGCTATGTAATTAGACCATTAGGCTTGTAATTCCATTGGGCTATGGGGTCACTTGTCATTACTTCAAATTGATATGAAATAAAAAAGGGATGAAAATGCCTTGAAACAAATGAAGATATATGATAATACCATCAAGACACATAACAAAGCAAAGGATAAAACACACAATAAAACAACTAGACCAAAAAATACACACATTATGCTTAGAAGCACTTAGGGAAGACAAAAAAAATCAACTACTATGTACAACTATCTCCCAAGGTCTGATCCACCTACATAAAAATGGAAACTTTTGATATCCCCTCCATAATATGAACAAGGCTATAAAGCAAGCTGACCTCTTGATGTAACTCATGATGAATCAACTTTTCTCTTATTTTCCAACCCTTTTGTCATGCTTCCAAGAAGATCAACTGAAATAAACATATCTCCAATGAACATAGATTACTCTTGTGGATGAAAACTTATTCCGTGCTACCTCTCAAACATTAATATGCCTTCAACAGTGGTCTCATTCTGACCTATGGGGACATCAATAACTTCGTCTTCTAAATGCTTATCAAAACATTACTCCTAGACCTAAATGACATCTTAAGATGTGTCATCTTGATTATCACTTGCTAAAAATTTATCATACTCTTCAAGGAGTTCTAAATAATCATTCTAATCAGCATCATGGTCTTCAATAGATATATCTTGATCAACTTATTCATGGCATGATCTCCAATAGGAGATGTAATTTTGTAAAGAACTTCAATATCTTGAAGGAGCTCAATGTATTGATACCAATCTTTATTTAGTTATTTTTCTTGTTCATTTTGAGGGAGGAAAATTTATGCAACATCCTAATCTTCTTCTTTAATAACTATAGGCCTACCGAGTACTTCAAACTCCTCAATGGTGTCATGACATAGCTTCAAGTTTAAATCTTCTAGCTCTATCTCTTACTCAAGGTTGGATCCTTCTTCATCAATAATGTGTTAAAAAGAGTGATTATATGATCTAATGTTATAATGAGGACTAAAAAGGTGATTTCCTCATCATACTCACTTGAAACACTCTCTTCATCATAGCCTTCTTGAGGCTCATTTGCACCTGTAACTTATTTTTTTCTGTCATATTTGCCATGAAACTCTGTGTACGTAATTGAAGATTGAATCCCTTCTTTATGTTCATATAGAGAATCCTCATTTTCTCTCTATGCCACTAATCCTTCCTCACAAATTGATGTGGTGGGAGGGAAAGAGAGTTCATTCATTTGTTTAAAACTTATGGTGGTAGCTTTTTGACTTGGGATCTTGAAGGACTTCTTTGGGATCTCTCGAGGAAGGGGAAGATAATTTTTTGCTAAGAATTATTTATGATCTTCCTTCCACTTGGAAATCAATATGTCAAATTCTAATATAATGTAATCCTTATAGGTTATTTCAATTTGAGGGATAGATGAATGGCTTATAAAGTTTGGGAATTTCCTTGGCTTGGACTCCACAACCTTCCTCTCTTCTTGATTTTGATTTGGCATGGGAGGAATGATCCAAGGAGGTTGACATGGTCTAAGAAGAGGCTCATTAGGTTGTTTGAAGCTCAATAGGGTGTATTTCCAAGTTAGGATCATGAAGGAATTATTTAGGAGATATTCAAAAGTTCTAGTTTGATTAGGTGGTTGGGGAGGGAATGAAGGATAGTATTCTTGATAGTAAGGTTACTCATACTGATAACTAGAGCCATAAGAAGG
Organism: Torreya grandis; assembly: GCA_037957365.1. NCBI lineage: Eukaryota > Viridiplantae > Streptophyta > Pinopsida > Cupressales > Taxaceae > Torreya > Torreya grandis. The sequence continues at coordinate 49,546 of JARHVA010011468.1, read as the reverse complement.
GAACGTATAATCATTTTAGGGTTGATATGAATCAACATAGGGATAGTATGAATCATTATAGGGTTGGTATGGCTCAACATAAGTATGCTATGGATCATTATACTACTGATAAGGAGGTGTAAAACAAATATTGTCTCCATACCCAACCATCAAACTTCATGAGGAAAATAAATGTAAGAACAAGTATCAACAACTCATTGAAATAGGAACCTAGGCTACTATAACCATTCATTTGAACTCATATTCACCATTTATTTTTTATAGGAATGCTTTCAAATGTTGATATATTGAAGAACACACCAAAAAATATTCAATAGATGAAGTATTTATTATACTTGTCCCACTAGGCATGCTAGAATTGTAATCAATCTAAATTAGACCTTTAAGAAGGTTTTTCAGTCCTTATTACTTAGATGATAGCATGGATACATATTTAGGGTGTGGGTGGCCTAATTACTGAGGTGAATATCTAGATTAGGGTTAGCTCCCTTGATGTATCACCTCAAACTAATACTAAACCTATTATTTGAAAGGAAAAGAGAGAAAATACTACTGCATAACCTAGATGGAGTGATGCACCAATAGTATGATTCCTCTACTTAACTAAGCATACACTATTTGAGGAAAATAAAGCTATACTCCTTACACAACCTACAACCTTGATATTATTCTTACATAAGTATTTCATTTAGAGGTTCAAGAATGCATGACAACACCTAGGAGGTTAGAAATTGATCTTGTATAGATACAATTCATGTAGTTATACTTCCAAGTCCTACATGCATTGAGGAAAAAACACTAACAATGACCTGTAACAATTATCTTCTCTACACAATGGTGACAAGCTATGGACAAAAAGCTAGGAAAGATGAAGCATTCACTAGACAAGATAAAAAAAATTGCATGAATTCACACATCACATAGAATATATGTATCTAAAATTAACTTTATTTATTTCTTCAAGAGGTATTCAATTACCAAAATGCTCAGGTTTTCACCATAACCAATAGAGGTCCCTTTTGTAATCAACTTTCGATGCATATATAGAAGAAGATGGGTGAACACAGAGAGGTAGGCATAAATATTCCAATCATGCCTTATTAAAATTCTTAAAATTTTACAATAATCATCCCAAGTAAATCTTCTACACAAGTGTCACACTTTTTTTATGATATTCTTTGAGAAGTGGCGTAGGATCTCTTCATTTTCTTGGATGACTCATCACTCTTGCTCATGAAATTGACCTCCTTATTTGATTTAGGAAATAAATATTGAATAATTACCTCAAAAATGTTTCTATCTCTTCTTGACACCTCATGATATGATATCAAACTCCTCAAATTGATGTAATAGGTCTGACATCTCATATGTTCACTTTGTCATTTTACCAAGCATACCAAATGCAGACTAAAACCTTGAAACATGATGAATTCATATGATTTTGATATATAATATGCCTAATAAGGTTTTTTTTTAAAAATTCGTGTTATCATAGACATCAATGCAAATTTTTATCTCTCTACTCCACCTAAAACTCCTAAAAATACCCAATTTGGTCTTTCTAGGCCTTAGGAAGTCCTGAATTGGTTTAGGGGGTAAAAATTAAGTTTTAAGGATATCCTAGCTCTATTGTTGGGTTCATTGGATATATTTAAATGGGTAAGACCTGTGGGAGTTGTAAAAACTCATAAATTATTCATAAAACTCCCAAACAAAAATTATTTCTAAACTGCATGTTTGCTGCCCTATAGGGGAGTACAAGCATGTGTTTTATAACATTTTATCTCTTCTCATATTTTGTACTGAAATAAAACCACTTGGGTTTTTTTCTTTTTTTTTTTTTTTTAAATTATAAAACATTTATTTTAAATTTCATGTGTGTGATATCTTTAAAATTCATGTTATGGCCTTTGTAGTATTGCCTTAACTTGCATTTTCTTCATTTTTGCATGACTCTAGATCTGTATTTTGGCATTTTATTGATTTATATGAGGTATGAATACCTCATTATTTTTAAATTTGGAGCTTTATGATCAAATTTAATAATTAAAACCATTTTATTAATTCACTTAGTCATCTAAAATTCAAAAAACACCTTTTCTATCTACAACACTTGCATTCTTAAAACCTTGCAACCTGTAACTACAAATTTCACCATTATTTACATTAAATTTTTGATTGAATAAGGTGTAGGAGGGTTATTTATGACCTTTATAATATCACATAACTTTAAATATGTATCAATGGATTCATAAATATACTCAAACAAGAGAAAACTGTGAGATCAAGGTTTTAGAGGGGTTTAAGGAGTTGCAAACACTCTTAGTGATTGTTCATAAAGGAGGGGTCTTCAATATATGAACCAATGCCATAATTTAGAAGAATATTATGTTACCATACTTACCCTAAGATATTTTATCCTATATTTATCTCTTATAAATGATCTAATGTAAAATTGGTTGGCCTTCTTGAGCTTATGAATGACCTAATGAAGAATTTGACTAGATTTCTTGCTTGTTTAGACCTGTAGCTTCTCTGTGAGCATGGTTTGGAACTCGAAAAATTTGGAGTAGGTTGTGGAGAATATAATCCCTCCTATTTCAAGTTTTATTGGCTAAATATATCTAAAACAACATAAAACCATGTATAATCTTCTCATAACCTACCTTTTGTTGCCATGAAACTTGCTTATCTTGTTCAAACTCATATTGTATCTATTTTTCATATGTACAATACCCCAAATGGATATATACTATGACCATACAATGAAATTATAACATATAAACTATATTTCTTGTTTTTCAAAACTACCATTTTGCTTTATTTCAAATAAAGACAAAGAAAAAGGAGTTTCAAAGGGAGTTATATGTTAGAAATTGAGTTTTGAAACTTTTTGGTTGACTATACAGATATGATGGAGTGCTAAATAGTCTTGAATGAGTGTTACATGTATTTAGAGGACTTACTTGATATCTATACTAACTTGAAACATGTGGACTTGACACTATAGAGGACTAGATAATCACAAGACAAATATGATAATTAGCTTAACTTTTCCAAAATTACCTTAATCTTTGAAAAATACTTTGGAGATGACCATATTGAGTGACTTGATGAAAATACTAGTTTAATTAACTCACTCTTTGACTAAACCACCTTAAGGGAATCTAAAGGATACTAAGAAAAACATAATGTTTACCACTTTGAGACCAACCATGACCAAGACAAAACACTTCAGACAGATATCAACAAAGTTAATAGCATGATGACCAAATTTTGGAATGTTACTAACCTACAATGGCCAATTTTGGCTAACAACTATCTCACAAGTGAAGTCGACATGACTGAGAGTAGACATTAAAGAAGTAAAAAATTGCACAAAATAAGTGCAATGACTCCCTAGTTACAATGCATGCTTGTGAAGAGGATGTCAACCATAACCAAGAATGCATCCAAATGAATTGTAAGTAGAGGAATCAACATAATACATATAATATAATGTATAAAAGAGACATTGATGAATGCACAAAAACACATAATACCCATTATAATTGTCCATACTGACCCCTCACATAATGTTGTAAAAAACATCAAACTCATATAGACATTGAGCATAATTGAGAATGCATTTTTTACATATGTATGAAAGAACTAGAGGAATGTCAGGTTGTATTAATAATGTGTCCAATAAGTAAACTTTGTGAAGAACATATAGCTTTATAGGGCCCAAAAATGTCACCAATGCATAGAGAATGAAAAAACAAACACTTTTGAATAATATGACACTCTAAAACAACTAAAACAAGTTATTGTTTAAAATTTATAGTCATTTTAAGATTTGAGCTCACATAATAAAATATCCACCCAACATGAATTTTAAAAAGTTTACATTGAATGGACAATTGGTCAGAGCTAATGTTAACCCCTCATTAGTAAGTATCAATATTTAATCCCACTCCATGTGACCTTAACATTTGATAAAGGGGCTATTACCTTTCAAAACCAAAATGCCTCTAAACTTCAAATGAATAGTAGCGCTTTTCACTTTATTAAATTTTTTGCATCTCTGGTTATCAAAGTGTGAAAAAAGGGTGGTTAGAGTCTATAGGGTGTGCATCCAAGAGGGTCACATTTTAGAGCTTGTTGGAGAAGGGGGTAGAGTCCACTACATGTCCAAATAGGTAAAAAAACTCACTATTTATTTGAGCACTCAACAGAGACTGGTTGGTGTCTACACAAGTGTAGGGGATAAAACTCAATAACTAATCATGCAAGAGGTATAAAATGGTAGGTTATCTTGTAGGGGATAGATCATGATAGGTGCTCATGTAGGGGTTAGATCCTGATAAGTGCTCATGTAGGGGCAAGTGTCCATCTACTTTTATAAGTTTATCGAGTGGTCAAACTCTGCCAAAGGTTGCTAGAGGTGTTGAAAAGGGTGTTAGATTATGCCATTGTAAATGTAATCACCCAAATGTCTATCTAGACTTGTTTCTCTACCAAGAAAAGTCTATCAACTATTGAACCTACTTGCAAGGGTTGAATTTTTTTGCCAAATTGAAAAAAAATCCAAAGATGTTGATTTTAAATGGATTCTCCAAAGTCTAATAATATATTTCTTGGTTTCTTGGTTCCTAATAATGGCTTTAAAACCCTCTAAAAATGGCCAAAAATAGATTGTCATGAAACTAGGTCATGTTTATAGCCATTATTAGGATTTTATACCTTATAAATCTAATGGCACTATATATTTTTTTACTTAAAGACTCTTGGTATGAATATTTGTATGGATTTATGAGAAAACCCCATCAAACCCTAGAAAAATGAAATCAATGTGAAATACTAAACAAGATAGAATGTAACATATCATAACAAAATTTACGGATTCATCTACCAACATAGCTCTGATATCATGAAATATTCATCAATTAATGAGGATGTCCAAGACTGAAACTAGTTGATTGAACACACAAATTATTTTGAAGACTAAAATCAATATGAGAGCAAAACTGAGCACTATATATTTATAAATAGTCTTGCATTCCATTAGAAATGACTAGGTGAATAGGTACATATATAGGTGGAATATAGGTGTAACCCAACCATATTATGCATATGGGACTATCTTCCCCAAAATAGGTGGAAGAAAAGCAACAATCCAACATCCTCAAACATGTGGGATAAACTTCCCCAATGTACACAAGAAAACACACAACTAAGTAAGATAAATAGAAGTGTACGAAAACCCTATACAACAATATCACATGCCTCATGCTTTCATTGTAGGTGTAATGGATAAAATGATGCAATCGTTGCTTATTACTTTGTAAGATTTGTCTGCATTTTACTAAAAATTCTGCCATAAAAACTTAAATGTTTCTAAGCCCATGAATGACCATGTTTATTTTTTGTATTTCTATTTTTCCCTAGTAGATAGCTTGTATTCATTTTCAACTTTGGATTGTGTATTTCCTTTTAATTTTTATATTCCATGTTATTTTTCAATAAATGTAGTAACTTCGTGGTATTTCCCCCTTTCATTTATTGGCCTTTTGTGTTCACAAGATGTTTTTTTGGTTGTGTTCTTTTTCTAAGACCTTTATGTTTGGTAGCATTGTGAAAAATATTCATAAGGTACAGAGAATTTAAGCCATGCTTTTATCTTGTAGATATTTACATTATTATGTATTAGATGTAGTTTAATTTTTTATGTATTTTAATTTGAATGTAAGGATACAAATGTTTTCTTGGTGTGTTATTAACCCCAAGTAATGTTGGCATTAATAATGTTTTAGAAACAAAATTACCACCAATGGGAAGAAGGAATAAATATCATAGATAATTTTTATTGACATCTCACCCTTTCATGTCTACACCACCTAAACAACAAATGACATGCCTCCATTATCTACATTTCAAGTTAAATAAAATTTTTATGTTTAACCCTACCTATGATGATTTTTTATGATCATTACCATTTCCTTATGTATTTTATGAAAGATTCATATAAACAAAAAGGATATGAACTCTAAGAACTTGTGCCTAAATAAATTACCTGTATTCTATCAAATTATAATACATAAGGTTTTCTCTAGAAAAGGTAAGCCAAGAGTCCATAAATACTAAAAAAATCCACAAAAAATACCAATAAAATTTAGTTGACCATAAATAAGGTCAATTATATTCAAACACCTTGCCATATGGCCATGTTCATATGGACATCAATAAAAATAATACAAAAGGATTTTAAAGGGGCTTCATTAAAATGCAGATTCCTTCTCTAAAACCAAAAAAATAGACCTATAAATTTCCTCACTTCAAAATCCTAAATCAAACTTTCTCTTAGTGAAATATAAAAATCTCTCATAGAAGATGAGATCATAATATATTAGATTATTCAATATGTCATTAACTCCATAATTAGTTTGGGAAAATAACACATCAAACAAAACTTTTCATCCTTAAATAAACATTAAAACCCAAACAAAATGTATATATGGAGTCTCACATAGAAACATTAATATTTGAATAACATAAAGTTAAACAAAGATTCATTATTTACCCAAGAAGAACCTATTGATAGTTTGGTTAGATTTTGGAATGCATGCCAACATGAGAACAAGAAGACAAGAATTTTATCTAGAAATGAAATCACAATCCTAAAAACCTATACATAAGTTTTTGAGAAAAAGAAACAACTTTCATGGACCAGGTATGTATTGGAAAGGCATAGAGAACAAGAAACAATTCATATAGGCATCTAAAAAAAGGTGGAGTGTTACATTTTCCAAAAGTGAAAGAGTTTAGTTTGATTAATTTTTAAATTTTACAAGTTAGATAATTTACAATGATGCGATCTTGGAATGACTTATATGGATGTGACTTCACCTTCACCCACACCATATTCCTTTCTCTAAACCTCATAACCCTAAGTTTAGGAGTTTAAAGGTATGCATGTTTTAGAATCATACAGAAGGGTGAGTGGTCAAATAATTAAACTGATGTTATATGCCATTAATAATGGTATTAAAAAAATTTGTACGACATATTTATCATTGATATAAAAAGTAATAAATTTCATTGATTAAAATTTATTGACCACTCATCTGGCCATATCTTGCATTACCTCACCAATAGATAATATGTCATTGCCGGCCACACTCCTAGTTAAATTTTAGGGTCAACCTTGCCTATGATTATTTTATTAATAACCGTCACCATTTCCTTATATGTTTCAAGAAATATTTTTTGAAAACCAAGGACCAAAAATATTTAATATGCAATTTTGAAATGACATGTAGAGAAGAATTGTAAACACTTAAATGCTTATACAAAATCTATGCATTATGTCGAATTCTAATACACAAGATTTTTTTTGGACTAGGTATGCTGGAAGACTGCATATAACGTAAGATAATCCATATAAATCACTACTCAAATTAAATTGAACATGACTAAGGTTAGACCATGTGACTAAAAGGAGACCTAAGTCTTGCTCAATTTAACTAATACATGACCAATAGTTTTTGGATCAAGCAACAACTACAAGAATGCCTTCACCCAAAATCATAGGTTGATGTAGGATTTTTATCCCCAAAATGGTCAAAACTAAACCTTGAAATATTCTCTACCTGAGAACAACACAGTGACAATTTTTTGAGATTTTAAAATGTAGGCCAACATGAAAATAACAAGGCACGTCTTTGACAAAAATGAACTCACAACCAAATAGAGTTATATTAAAATTTTGAAATCCAATTTATTTATTAAATTCATAATCTAGATAATTCTAAAGGACATGATCCAAATATGTCCTATTTGAATCTAAATCTATTTAATTTCAAGAAACACAAAAAGGCATTAACATTTTTTTGTTTAAAATAATCCAATGATTCCATGCTCTCAAACAACGTAATACTAGTAGTAATACAAAAGGAAAAAAAAATGTTACTTTGTGTTATTTAGAGTAAATAATGATCTAATGGTAATGCTCACTCAAAATTGCCCACATATTTACCCATGAAACACCTTCTCCAAAACTGCAAAATAGATGTAGAGATATCCTCACAATAAATCCTCAATCAGACTTGATCTCAACATGATTTAATTTGGTTTGGGAGGATTAGTTTCAAGGTACATAACATATCATACCTTATCTATAAAAAATTATCCCACTTACAAATAAAGCCTCTTGGAAATAAATTTGGCCTAATCACCAACAACCTATTTTATTAAATAGCCCCTAATAAGAGCCATAAAAATACATGTATAATTAATAACATGTTTCAATTATCATAAAAGATATTCATGCTCCTATGTAATAAATGGAAACAACTATCTAAAAACCCTTTTCAGTCTCCACTATAATATGAAAGCATTTAATATTTAAACAAAGAATCAAAATATTGCATTACTAATGGTAAAAAACCAAATTATAACCAGAAATTGTGGCAAGGTTTATGGCTCCTATCATTGCAAATTAATTTTTTGTTGGTCTAAAATATCATTTACACCATGGTATTAAGTTTAATTAGGTTAATATTTTTCTTAGAGTATTTATTGCATATTATTTAGGAAATATGTGGATATTAGTGTTTGTCCTACATGAGGTTCTCCACTTGCATGTGAAGACAAATGTGGTAGTTGCACATGTGTGTATCCATGATGTGTCTTTGACCACATGGGTGATCTATTCATTTGGAAACTGATCCTTTTTCACATTGTCAAATCTAATCCACATCCTCTCCCTCAATGCTATAAAATAAGAGCAATTCAAGAGAGAAGAGAGGAGATTGTGAAGGAATTAAACTCCATTGGAGAAGCTTTTGAAGTATCTATCAATAGAGTATATTCAGTTTATCTATCATAATTTCAAATTATTATTAATTTATAGTTCAATTCTTGTATTTGAATGCAAAATTCATATTTTGGTTTAAGTTGTATGAATCATTTGTTGTAGAGAGATATTGGCATGCTTTTATGCAGGTGGTGGAAGTTCTTCAGCCTTCCCTTCAAATTTCAACATTGTACCAAATCCATCACAAGAAAAGTTTCATCTTTTCACAACTAATTTTAGGCCTTCCAAAAGTGATTCAAGGATTGGAGATTATTTCTTTTTTTTTTAATATTTAAAAAAAAATCTAAACATTAAAGATTTATGCAAACCATTTTATATTTTATGGCATTGGTGGATGTACTTGTTTTTGTACAACCCTCTCCATTGTCCTGTCGGCATTAATCCAATGATTTTTTTAAGGCATCTACTTTAACAAATTCCACACAACCAAGTTATAAATCAAGAGGAAACTTTGGTTCAAGACACCAAGCTAGTAAAAATGGTTCTAGTGCCATTCAAAGCTACCCATGCCCTTCAAAAAGTCCTCCACATGGCCTTAAGCACCACCCATATTCTCCAACATGTCCACAAGGCATCAAAGTCAAAAAGGCATTTTTGTAACTCTTTAAATATCACATTTTGAATTTTTATGCATGGAGTGTTTCATAGTAGATTTAGTAGCTTTGTTTTGCAAGAACAAAAATGTGGTG
>JARHVA010011468.1:0-32500 GCA_037957365.1 Torreya grandis | reverse complement strand
CTAATGATCATGGTACCCCTAGAGCTCCTAATAGATCTGCACTAAAAGGATAGATGCCAATTTAAATACTATTCAATCCAACCACATATCAATAAGTACACCTAACAATAAGTATGGAAATCTATCACTGCTATAATTTAACAAAGCATACCATGTGATGGATATCATCATCATCATGAATAATTATCTCACCCCTATATCTCTATGGTATAACGGTGTGTAGTGAAACCCTCCAAAATACCACCTCACAAGCATGAGGTCCTCTTCATATATATGATCCATTTACTCATCTCACTCATCCCTACTAATGTGGTATATCAGCTCACTCCATAATGTTATTCATATTATCTAGTGGATATCCTCTAGTAGAATAGTGATCTCTCCAATTAGAATCAAGAATGTGTTAGTGGTCGGGTCTGATCTCTTGATGAGGGCCACTAGTATGGCTACATCACTCAACATGTGCTAGTATTATCTCATGCCTCCTAGGCCCACATTAGTCATATGATCCCAATCCTGGTCAATCATGTCTTAGCCTACCTCATCAAGGATTTGGGGTACTCAATCTCACATCTATAACTACTCCCTCACCTGTAATGTTATACTAAATACTTTAGTTTACCTAGTTTGTCAATCAGTGCCTATAAATACCACCTATTTCCCCACCTCCTACCTTACCCTATTTACCTAGTCTATGTTACCTTTAACCCTTTCCTAACCACAACCTTATACCCTTTCTATTTTTATTTCCTTAAGTTTACTAGACCCCACCTATCACACCATTATTTGAACCTATCATCTATAATCCTACCCTTATGGCATTAAACCTTACAACAAGGGATTCTCTTACCTCATTAATATTATCCAATTTTCAAAATATTTAACCCATCTTATTTAACCTATCCTCACCTAATAGATAACCATTGATTATTAAATGTTGATTGGTGACAATTCCCTATTAGAACTGTCATCGATCTATCATCGATCACAAATAGTTAGGTGGTCGACCACCAATAGTCCACACATTAGTCATTAAATGGTCACTTATAGACTGATGATGATTAATAGTGATCATCAATGGTCACTGTGTGATGACCACTAACAACCTAACCCTAGGTCTTTTCACCAAAACCTCCTAACAATCCACAAATTCTTTGACTCTTACATAAAACACAAAAACAAACTACCCTACCCTCACTTACAAAGCACAAATTCCCTACCTCTATAAATTTCACCTCAGACACTAAACCACCCTCTCTTCACACCCACCCAAATTCATAGAAAAAACACAAACCTAAACAAATTGAAAAATTAAAAAACAACAAATTTAAGGACAACCAACAAATTCAATTACATCAACTACCTCATTTCACAAATGCCATCATGGAAGAACTCTTGAAAGTACCACCATTTGGCCCTATGCTCTACCTTGACCTTTCTACATCCTCATTCAATCTCAATCAAACACTAGTCAACCACTCTCACACACTCACTCCACTAGCAAACTTGAAATCATCATCATTTTCTCTCATACCAAACAAGTTCAATAATTGTAGGTTGATTTTCAAATGAAGAATAAATCCCTCATTCAAATTTTTATGGTCTCCCTTTTTGGGGTTGATGTATGACTATCAATGATCACTTGGTGACCACTGATGGTCAACCTCAACTATCGATGGTTGACCCACCTAGTGATTTTTAACCCCACCCTACCCTATCATTTCAACCCATAATCAATATGTTTTCTACCACCTTACCCCAACCCTTTCAACCATTGGAGTTGACATTCTTCACCAACCAAAAAACTATGTAACCTTGACATTGGTCATTTTGGCCCAACTTTTGCATATTTTCACAATGACCTTACCTTGGTCATTTTGATCACAATGACTATAGTGTCATGTTGAATGGTTTAAACTTGTGCTAATTTTGTGCACTGACCAATTTTATTTTCCTAGGATATCTTACCTTAGATACCTATGAATACATTAACCTTGCCTAGAAGACTTGCATTTATGAGTGTGACCATAATCGCCATGCCTATAATGTAGTCACTTGGTCCACTTATCACATGACCTTCTAATACCAACCACGTTTTACAAACTACCTCAACTATGGTATCTTAGTCTATACATTATCTGTGATATTGCATTTAGTCACATTTTATGTGCATGTTTACACTTAATTAACCAACCTCTCACCAAACTTATCACCCACTTAACCACTTTCCAAACCCATCACCAACTCTGTTTCACCTCATTGATTATTGGTTTGAGGGGTCCTCCCATACCCAGGGCATCTAACCTTGTACCAACCTTTTATTTTTTATTTTGCAACTTTTCAATACAAATTACATAATAAAAAGGGGTAAAATGTAGACACTAGAAAACCATACATTGTGGTTCTAGATGTCACCTTAACCCTTAGACCACCCCTAGACCCCCTTGGGACCATTTCCTAACCATTTACCCTATCAGTCATTATTTTAAATGGATAACTTTAGCCATTTGTGACTATGACCTTAACCGTTAATGATTGACCCTTAACTATCAATGATTAACCTCGACTATTAACAGTTTTCCATTTACCACCTCACATGTTAACTTCAACTAAAAATCTTTATTTTCTATTAATAACTATTTGATCAACCATTTTTTATAATCAATGCATGTTGATCTTAAATTTAGATCGCTTGTTAGACACCTCATTGAACTTATTATTTCACAACTCCCTTCCCTCTATATTAAGAGAGGAAGAGGAGTTGAAAGGGAGGATTAAAACTTCTTGTGCAAGAGAGTAGAGCTTCTTTTACAAGTATCCTTCTCACTTCTAATGCTTAGGACAAAGATCAAAATTTTTGTTTCAATTCATCGATCAATATCTAATGTACTATCACTCTACCAAAATTACTTTAAAATATATAATAAGCTTTCAACCAACCTCAACATTCTTCAAACTAGCAACAATAAAACTAAGTATCTATTTTTTATCAAGATTCATCAATTAGTTTCTTTGTTTCATTTATTGTGCCACCTTCTCTTTCACCCCACTTTCCTATGTTGGATTTCTACAACTCCAGACACTTCTTCTTTCCCCTAAGACCACCCACAACCTCATTCAATCATCTAAGCACCCTCTACCTAAACCAAACACCTATGAATACTACCCTCTATCTCATAACCATTATCCAACCCAATCTCACCTTCTAGAACCTCTCTACAACCTTTCTAACCAAACTTCTTTTCCTAAGCCAAATCCCATAGTAACCATTGATAGTTTCCTAACCACTAACAATTTGACCCTAACTATCAATGGTTTAACCCCAATTATTGACAATTTTTGTCTATCATTTTCAACAAGTTTATTTGACCTATCAAACCTAAACCAAATCCCATTTTCTAAATTTTTGTCTTTTCACAGAGGATCACTCAATCTTTTGAATCATGTTTGTTTTATTTAGCATTGATATCTAATCATTTATTTCTATAATTAGTTAAAATCACTTATTTATTTTCAATTACTTCTTCTATTTCATTTTAGTATCCTCTATTATTTATGCAATGAATTTATCTTTCAATTTCAAAACTTGATTATTTAAAAGTGTGGATGACAACCTCCAAGGAAGTTTGTGCTTCTTGGATCTAGCTCACACTAGGAAATCCACCATATTATCTAACTAATCAACCATTTCTTTAGTGCTTTCTTATCTGTAGGCCATTCCTCCCCAGATAAAGAGGAGTCTCCACAATCATCTAGATCAATGTGCACATAACATATCGAGTTATACTAACCTCACCCTTTTTTCAAGTTTTACAACTTTCTTTCTAAAGAAAATAAGGAAAATTTACATGAAACATAAGCCACCTTTTCAATTATATGTTTAGGGATAAGGTCTTATCAAAAATACTAGACCATATGAAATATTCAATACAAACACAACCTCTACTTAAAGAGCATTAGTTCTTACTCAAAATAATTTATTACAAGAGCAAAAATGGCCTCCTCAATGGAACCAAGTTCATGAACAATCTACTAATCAAGATGGGACATTGAATCAAACTTGTGTGGCACAAGAAAGAAACTTTCCTTTCATGACTCAAGATTATATCTCTAATTATGTTATGACTATAGGATAGCAAGGTCAATCAAGTTCTACCCTTGTTAACTTCCAAGAAGAGGATTGTAGTGTAGTAAATCAGGTGGACAACTCAAGTAGAGGGGTGGATAGCTCAATTTCAGCCAACACAGTCTAAAAGAAGGGTTGTTTAATAGTTACAAGAGAGTGGAAAAGGTCCAAATGCATTTCCATCTATTAATTTATGGGTAAGGGATTATAATATACCTCTCAAGTCTCAATAACTTTATAGAAATTAGAATGACAAGGGTATTTTTGTGCATCAAAACAAGTAGGTACAAAGTGATACTATGACTACTAGAGGACATCCAAGGATTAATGCTTCTTCTCTTAATATGGTGGACCAAATGAAAAAGATTTATGTAATTATACCTATGTGGGACACTTTTTCAATTCTATTGTAAAGCAATACATTTAAATAACTATTTGAGCTTAATTTATTATTAAGAGCAACAAAGAAAGGTATAATTGTATATACAAACACATCTCAAATTAGTGAGCCACAATAAGGTAAGGTGAACAAGCCTCCTCCATTCTATATTTCATTCATCATTAGATTTTTTTTGGTTCATAATTACATGATATATGATGGTGTTAGTATCTTAGTCATGCCAAAGCAAATTGCAGATAAACTAGGCCTCAAGTATGAACCTCATGCTAGAAGTGTTTTGCAACTAGATGGATCAGCCACTAAGATAGTTGGTATTGTTAATGGTTTGAATCTAACTCTTCATGCTTGTCTTACCTTTTCCATTTCTCAATATGTCATTAAAATTGATCTAACATCATACTTTTCCCTTTACTTGTCAAAGGACTTCACGACAAAGATAGGTGGCTATTTATCATCAAATTGGTCCTACATAGCCATTAAGACAAGATATAGAACCAAATTAACTATAATATAAGAACCTATCTCAATGTTTCATATTGAGATATAAAATTAAAATGTCACTAATTTCAATTTTTCCATTATTTATGATGAAGATCACCCTAGAGATCAAGAACCAATTGTTACTCTTGATGATATTTGAGACCTCTTTCTTGATGAATGGGGAGCATAAAATCATGAGTTTAATCCATATAGAGGGATTAAAGAGGTTGGTTTTGGAGTCTATTATCTAAATTAATAAGGTAATACCATACCTTCTCTTTCTAATCCTGATGATGATGATGATGATGATGATGATGATGATGATGATGATGATGATGATGATGATGATGATGATGATGATGATGATGATGATGGGTTATGAAAGTTGTTTCTTGATGGCTCAAGAAGAAAGAATGGAGTAGGTGCTAGAATGATGTTTGTTTCTTTATTAAATGAAAGCTATTACTCACCTATTAGGTTTTAGTATAGTTTTTATTTTAATGCAAAAGAGTATGAATGTCTCATTCATGGACTTAAATGGGTAAGGAAGAGAGGAATAAAGCAAGTTCAAGTCATTGGAGATAGTGAGCTTGTTGTACACTAAGAGGTATGAATTCATCGAAGAATACTTTATTGAAGTCCTATAAGCATAGAGTATGGAACCTTATTCAATAATTTTAAGATTTTGACATCAAATTAGTCCCAAGTGAAGAGAATCAACATGATAATAGTTTGGAAATAGTTGGAGCACAATTTAACATTCCCAATGATGTCAAGAACCCAAAATTATAGTCACACATAATGGTAGTTATAAGGCCTTCCATACCAAATAATGATGTTAATTGGTAGGTGTTTGAAAGTGACAAATAAATAGCATGTTTTCTAAAACATAAATCTGAGTTCTCTTAAAAAAACTAGGCTAAGTTGTATAATTAATATGGGGAATAAATTGTACAACTAAGCTTTAACAAGCTCCCTAAAGTATTTGTCACTCTTGAGAGGATATTCAATGAAAGTGGTCAAATGAGGAGAGATAAAGTAAGAATATCCACCAAGGAAGAAAACCATGAGAAGATAGTTATCTTCAAATACAAATTACTCAATCTTGGGAAGGTATGTACACAATAAAAAAGGGTAGCATTCATTGAACTATGTATGGAATTTGAGGATATTTTTGCTTGGGAGTATGGTGACCTCATGGGGTGTTGATGAGGTCAACATACCCCCATTTATGAAAATAGTGACCCTTGTGTCAAATTTTGTAAATTTATCATGTTTTCACATCATCTTTACTTGAAAATCATCCATGCCACAGTTTGGTTGGCTTATTTGTTGATGGCTCTAGTTTGATCTTATCTAAAATTGGTAGCATTATTGCCTATGCTTATGTATTATAGGTTCAGTGAATTTCATCTAGGAATAAACATGATTAGGGTTTTATGCTTCAATGTTAAATTGATATTTTATTATCCTTTGGTCTATGATTGATTAATGGAGTTCATATTCAAAATTTTAAAACCCTTAGTCTAAATTTAGTCTAAGTAATCCTTTTGAATCCAAATTTGGTGAGAGATTTTATTTAAATTTTGGTAGGAGATTTTAATTTGACTTAGTTCAATTTTATCCTAAGTACTTAGTCATGTTTATTAACATGACCAAGGCCTTAGTCTAAAACCTATATCCTAAGTACTTTATATCCCGATCCCCCCTTTGTTCCCCTTTATATTAGCATGGTTTAAATAAATGTAGGGTCCTTTTTATTATGTTTCTAACTTAGGCCAAAAATTCATGCTAAGTCTTTTTTAATTTGCAAAGTCACTTTAATACGTTTCCTATATCTTTATTAAAGTGAAAACCTTGGTGCAAAATTTTATCTTAAGTCTTATATTATTCCTAATCCTAACTTAAACATTGTGTTTTTACACAAGATCAATGACCCTCATGTACTCAAGAAAAGTTAATCTAACGATGTGAGATCAAAATACTAAGCACAAGAACCAATCTCACTCAACCCCATAGATCATAATCAAACAATGCATATTTGATCAAATGGGGAAGATCTAATGGCACATAATATGATTTGAAAATTCAAACCATGATCAAAATTTTAAAGTCTGATCAGGTCCCCAAGATCAATGGCCCATGTTCACTCAGGCAAGATTGATTAGATAGGACAAGTCAAGTTAAGACTTCAATGAAGCCCAAGACTAACAAGAAGGTGACAAGTGTCACCATATCAGTGAAAGGATATTAAATAGCTAATGGTAGTGCACCCCTCAAATCATGATCTAACAAAGGATGTTTACTCACTCAAAGAAGATTTGATGATGTGAGATCAATGTTGAATTTTCAATAAAACTCAGAGCTAACATAGTAATGACATGTGTCATAACTATAGGAAACATAGCAAAGGTAGCCAATGATGTTCAAATCTTGAGATTGAGATTGATGTCCCATGGTAATCCATGTAATATTAATCAAATGGTGTGATATCAAAGAGGGTTTTTTTTCAAAGGGCAATGGTCATGTTTTCAAATATTGATGAAAAATATGCCATGACAATGCCATGGAAATGCCACATAAGTAAAACATGATAAATTTAAAGATTTTGAGGACCTACGAGAGACAGAGGTATAAATGGATAATTTGAGCTAAAATCTAAGGCATGGAAATTATGATTTAAGCTCACAACCACTATTAAAACTCCTTATGAACTTGTTTGAACTCCAAAAAATCCCTAGTAAAGATGGAAGCCCTAATTTGATCTAAAATGGAACTGTATACCACTATCATGTTTTCATGTTATGTTCATTTAAAGGTCATCCATATTATGGTTAGATTGGCATATTTACACATGATTCTATTTTGATCTTATCTAAATTTTCTAACAAATTTATCTTTGTGTTTCAGGTTGTAGGTTTAATGGAGTCTCACTTGAACCAACACTGTGTAAAGTTTTATACTTTAATGATTAATTGACCCCTTTCGTTAATATTGTAACCATCTTAGGGGTAGCTCAAAGATCTAATGGAGAGCAAAGAGTTAAAATTTCAAAGAGTTCAGAGAAAGCAAGAGAGTGACAAGTATCACCATCTCGAGAACTCTATCAAAAAATCAATGATCAACAGAGCAAAGGACTGGGACCAGTATGCAGAGATCGATGGAGTGCATTGATATATGTAAGAAGATCCAATGGTGTGAGCTGAGATAGATGTGTTCAAAGGACTCAAAACTAATAATGAAGGGATGCATGTTCAAAGGGAAATGGTGATTCCCCATAAGCATACATCTTGGATTAAAAGATCTAATATACCCAAAATCAATGGAGATGTAGTCACCAAATGTTAAGGCTCGAGTGTTCAAAGAAATTTTAAGGGAACCAATTATCAATGATAGATTGACTGATGAACCAACGTAACAAGCCATGAAAATCAACGACAAAAGGGGCTAAAATTACAAAGAGTCTCAAAGTTAGGTTGACATAGCATATTATTTTATATCAAAGTTTTGTAAATCATTTTGAAATAATATTATATATTTTAAAATCATGTGCAATTTGTAAAGTACATTACTTATGGGTCAATCCATTTGTAAATTGTCTAATTCTAGAATGTTGTAGAAGGACAACCATCTTTGATACATGTGCAATTATAATTGGATATGACTAACAAACATACCTCATTGAGCCTTCTATAAAAAGAGGTATTGTCCATTATAAAGGATGGAGTTCGTAGAGCCAAAATTACTTTGTAAACTTTAAACAATTAATATAAGTAAGGAATTCTACAAAGTTTGTCCAAATTTGCTTGTGTCTTTTATTCTGATAGGATTTATCATTTAGATTTGAATGGTTTTTATGAATTCTTGGTGTGTGCATTTGAATGTAGAGTTGTTAACTTGTGCCAATGCTATGTTAATTGGAAGTTCTTGGGTTCATTTCATTTTCTTACTCTTTTTGCATTTAGGCTAATGTTGTTTACTTGTAAGGGTAAATCTTTAAAGTGAATTTGGTTCTTATTTGCATTATTTCCCACATTCTTTATATGTTTTCTTGATGTGTGATAGGATTTGAGATTATGTTACTTCATGTCATACATTGGTTAAGTGCATGCCTAGATGATATTTGAACTTTGTCATGATGTTTGGAATGAAGATCATCAACATTTCTTCTCTGCCCTACCCTTTCTTTTGCTCCTTTTTAAATAGATCACTCTAGCTTAATTTTCATTATAAATATCCATCTTAGATTAGTTCTTGATCATAATTCACCATTCTTAGCATAACATAATTCATATTCTACATAGACTAACTATAAGGCCATGGTGACTCCCAAACACCAAACATTATAAATATTATAAAAGAGTCCACTTGATTTGCCTCTATTTCATCATAGATAAAAATATTATCACAAATTGCAACTCATACATTGAATTCTTAGAATTTTAAAATGAGAAGTGTTCTTAAACACTCTGGGCACCTATGACACATATTCAGGCATCAACAGGAGAAGATTTGCTAGCACTAAAAGGACAACCTTTAGTTAGATCTTTGTGAATTTATAGAATCTTTACTACATTAAGTGTATTCTGATCAAAGATCAGTACATTCTTTGCATATTTGTGTTCTTTTGAGAATAAGTGTGCAAAGATAATTGATATTTAAGGTTTTAGACCAGTCTGCAAGCTCGCTTTATCTAAATATTGATATTATTTGAATATCTATAGATATTTGTGAAAAGGTAGTTTAGAATTTCTATATTCCCTACATTTAAGTTTAGTAATAGCAATTTTGTTTAAATATTGACTAACTCTTTGCATATCTAGGTTTATTCAACATTAGAGGTATAAATATCCCTCTCATTCATCAGTTTAAACATATCTTTGAGCTTATTTAGTTAAATATAGTCATTCTTTACATGTATTTTTACAAAATTAGCTTAATGTGCAAACTTAATCATTGTTCTTTACAAATATTAGTTTGATGCATCATATTTTAACTAGGTTTCAAAGTACAAAAAATGGAATTTCCAAGGATTAGAGACAAGAGTACCTCCTCTCCCTCTATAAATTCATAGAAAGTTAGGTCGACTGAGGTGAGAAAAAATTCTCAAGGTCCCAACCTACTTCTCCAATTTAGAGTGCTCATGTGTTCAAGGTATGGCTTGGCTGGGTGGCTCTTCAATCAACATGTCAAGTATAGTACATGATCCTCTAAGAAATCCTGAAAGGTATTTGACTTCTTTTAGTCCTAATGGTGCTGTCATAGTTGAAGAACATGTTAAAATCTTTAAGGCTACTTTAATACTCTTAAATGGTTTTCATAAAGATGTAATATGTATATTATTTCCATTTACTTTTATATATGTTGTATATGAATGGTTCCTTAATGTTACAGAGAACCACAAGCTAGCTGGGATGATTTTAACAAAATATTTATTGATCAATCTGGTAAAATCATTAGTCCATGCATTCTATATCAATAATTCATCACTGTTAAGAGATATTCTAGTGAGACCATTTGAGCCTTTAACACTAGATTATTTAATATTTTTAGTAGAACCATATCCCCTTACATACCTAATGAGGCTTTAGCCTTAGAGATTTAAAATGTTGCTTTAGATCCCATGGCTTCTATGTTTCTTAAAAGGTCTATTGGAGTCATAAACACCTTAGCATTGGATTATGCTAAAGCTATAATAATCAATGATCAAATGTAGCCTCAAGGTCAGCTTGCATATGCTATCCCAAATGTCAACCCCATTTTCCCAACACTAAATATCATTCCTAATGTCAATATGATTGTGTCTACCTTAAATCATATGTCACTCTTGAACCAATTACCCTTTATTCATCCATATCATGGCCAAAACATAGGGTTCTTGAATGGAATTTTTAGGGGACTTCATCCACAAAATTATAGAACCCTAGTGCAAACAACTAGTAGTAATACCCCAATTCATAACCCTAAGGCACCAAAAAACTCATATGACTTAATATTAAAAATGTTTTAAAAATTGAGCACTAACTTTCTTCAATTGCAAAAACAAGTAGGAAATAGAAGGGAGGATTCTAATAGGTTTAATGGACCTTTAAATAGGCTCCATGATAATAGTGGTAATGGGTCATCTGAGAACATACATAAAATGAATCTTTGTGATATAGACCCAGCTGATGATTGTAATGTCTTTGAAGTATATCAAAATGAAAAGTATATATATGAGCATGTGTTTAATTATACAATATTTTAGGTACATCTAGATTTGTAAGGACATATAGATATTTCATGGAATGGGCTTTTAATTTTCCATTTAAAGAAGAAAGTGAACATGAATATACTATAGAAGAAGGAATAACCATTCAATATGAATAGCCCAATGAACAATATCATATACAAGCTAACCTCTTTTTAGAAGATAGCTATGAGGATAATTCATATGAGGACATTGCTAAAATTGAAGATACTCCTAAAGAGGATGACCATTGGCAACAATTATACCAGGATTCCTTAAAAGAGTTTGAGGTGTTCCAAGAAATAAGTGATGTTCAGGAGACCCCAAAACTAGATGATCTAGAACTCAATTGGGTAGAATTGATGCATTTCCTCACCAAAGATGAAGATGAAGTGATAAAAATAGATCAGGAATTCTCATATGACTTCATCAAAATGTCAAGAGTATCAGACTACCATGTTTTTGATGGTAAGTTCCCATATGAACTCCATTCAATTAATCAAGATGAAGAAGCCTTTTGGGATGACTTAGGAGATTTTTGTACAAATATTGATAGTCCATTTCCACCTCAAAAAGAACCTAATGAGGACATTAGTTTAAGGATGATATCTAAGCTTCCATCACTGAGTGCATATGATATAAACCATTATCCATCTAGGGATGAATAAAAATTAACACTCTTGATGTAAGATAGAATAATTTGGGGAGAAGATGAGTGGATCTTGGATCCATATCTTCAATCCATATGCTTGAGGATAGAGGTAGGAATCCAACCTGCATCATCTAGAAGACACAAGCATACAAGTGTTATTATCCAAAATAAGAGGCCATTGAATGGAAGCAATTATGTTTCAAGGTTCTATTGCAGGCTAAATAACTTTCCATTTGATCCTAGAGGTAAGTTCTTTGTGGAGTTAGTGTAGGACTTAGATTAATTTATTTCTTATTCTTTCCTTCCTGTCCCTTGTTTGTATATAGTGCATGTACATGTTTGTTTGATTTCTCTTGATTTGTTCATTAATTTTAATAAGTCCTTTTTGGACAATTCTTAGCTCAAGTTTTATCTAGTTACTCAAGAAAATCCATAATTCAGGAATGTGAGTGTGAATCTTAAGCATGTGATCGACCATGGGTCTAAAATGTGAGCTTAATGTAATGGTTTCATGAAACTAGTAAAGACTAGTGAACAAGCTAATGGTTTCATAAAATATAATCCATTTTTTATCTAAGCTTGATTTTAAGAAGGGTTATACACATAGGGTGAATCCTTGAATTATTGGAACACAATCATGCTTGCACTTAATAAACATTATCACCTAGGATAAAATTTGAAACTAAGGATGACTATCTTAAGATCAAACACTTGACCAAATCCCTAAACCTAGCTAATTTGGTTCCCAACCTTTTCAAAAAATCCAAAATAACCTAAAAAATAAAAAAATAAAAACTTATTACAAAATTCAAAGAGATTTCTAAGTAGAGGTGATTCTGGTAATCTCCACTGGGGATATGGATGCTTGGATGGTAGTGGATTAAGGTCTTGAGTGGATCCAAAGGTATCTCTATTGGGGCTATAAATTCCTAGATGGCAGCAGGGCAATACCAAGCCTCCCCTAAGCTAAAGAATGATTCTTAATGAACATATAAATATGTTATAAGTCAATGTTAATGGTTGAAGTCATGAAATATGGAAGTTATTTATCCAAATCCCATGGAAAATAGTAAGTGGAATCAAATCACACATATATCCTAACTGGGTTTTGATGTTTGATCCTAATTCTACATGTGCAAGACTTATTTCAACCATAAATTGATCTTGATAATGGTACTAGATCAAATGCAATGAATAAACTAGCCATTATTCTAAATTAGAGTCTCTATATTCTAACATATTACTATGTTTCCCTGAAATTCACCATTTGTTAATGAGTTCAACATACCCTGATTTCTAAAAATGGTGACCCTTATGTCAAATTGTGCAAATTTATACCTTAAAATTAAAAATTCACTTGGTCAGATTTTATTAACATGTTTGCACATCATATTTACTTGAAAAGCATCCATGTCATGGTCTACTTGGCTTATTCATTCATGGATCTAGTGTGGTCTTATCTAAAATTGCTAACATTATTTCCTATGTTTTTGTATTACAGGTTCAATGAATTTCATCTGGGAATAAACATGATTAGGGTTTTGTGCTTTAATGTTAAATTGATCTTTTATTAGCCTTTGGTCTATAATTGATTAATGTATTTAATATTCAAAATGCTAAAACCCTTAGTCTAAATTTATTCTAAGTAATTTTGAATCCAAATTCAGTAGGAGTTTTTATTTAAATTTTGGCAGGAGATTTTATTTTGACTTAGTTCATATTTTATCCTAAGGTCCTAGCCATGTTTACTAACATGACCAAGACCTTAATCTAAAACATGTATCCTAAGTACTTCATATCATGAGCCCCCTTGTATTCCCTTTATCTTAGCATGGTCTAAATAAACACAGGGTCCTTTTTTATTATGTTTCTAACTTAGGCCAAAACTTTATGCTAAGTCTTTTTTAATTCATAAGGTCACTTTACCTATAGATTTATTCAAGTGAAAACCTTGGTTTGAAACTTTAGATTAAGTCTTATATTATTCTTGATCCTAACTTAAACATTGTGTCTATCTGTAAGATCAATGACCCTCATTTACTTGGGTGAAGTTAATATAATGACGTGAGATCAAATTAGGAAACTAAGCATAGGAACCAATCTTACTCAACCCCATGGATTGCAATCATATGGTGCTCATTTGATCAGATGGGGAAGATCCAACAACATGTAATGTGAGTTGAAAAGTCAAGCCATGATTAAAAGGTTAAAGTCTGAGAAGGTCCCCAAGATTAATGGCCCATGTTAACTCGGGCAAGATCTATTAGATGGTGCAAGTCGAGTCAAGACTTTAAATGAGTACAAGACTAAAAATAAGGTGACAAGTGTTACCATCTCAATGAAAGTATATTGAAGAGCCAATGCTAGTGTACCCCTTAGATCATGATCTAATGGAATGCATTTGCTCGCCCAAAGAAGATCTAACAGTGTGAGATCATTGTTGACTTTTCAACAAAACTCAGAGCTAACATGGAAATGACATGTGTCATAACCATAATAAACATATAAAATGTAGCCAATGACATTAAAATCCCAAGATCAAGATCAATAGCCTACAATAATCTATGCAATATTAATCAAATGGTGTGAGATCAAAGAGGTTTTGTTTTTAAAGGGCAACAGTCATGTTTTCAAATATTGATGAATAGAATGCCATGACAATGCCATGATGATGCCATATAAGTAAAACATGATAAATTTGAAGATTTACAATACCTATAGGAGATATAGGCATAAATAGATAATTCAAGCTAAAATCTAAGGCATGAAACTTGTGATTTGAGGTCACAACTACCATTAAAACTCCCTGTGAACCTACTTGAACTCCATAAAAACCCTAACAAAGATGAAATCCCTAATTTGATCTAGAATGGAACTATAGACCACTATCATGTTTTCATGTTATGTTCATTTGAATTCCATCCATACCATGGTTGGATTGGCATATTTACATATGATTCTAGTTTGATCTTGTCTAAATTTTGTAACAAATTGATCTTTATGTTTCAGGTTTTAGGTTTAATGGAGTCTAACTTGAACCAACACTGTGTAGGGTTTTGTACTTTAATGATTAACTGACCCCTTTGATTATTATTTTTTGACCCTTCATTTCCTTATTGAATCTATGTCTAAATCATGTAAAAAAACCATAGTCTAAAATGTCTTTAGCCTAGGTCTTTTAAAATAAGATTCAAATTTACATGGGTCACCTTTATTTGAATTTATGAGGGAGGCACTTTATTGTAGACTTAGTTTTAAAAAGTCTTAGTTGTATGTATTAATGCCACTAAGGCCTTAATCAAAAGTCTTTATGCTGGGTCCTTTATGTCTTATTATTCACATGGACTAATTAAGCAAAACTCTTTTTACATAATTTTTGAACTTAGCCTAAGACTGTATCTTAAGGTTTATATCATGTTTATTAACACAAATAAAACCCTAGGCTAAACTTATGTCATAAGTTCTATACTCCTTGGGACCTTATTAAGTCTATTTTATGTTGCAGGAACATAATGAATTTAGAAGTGACAAGTGTCAATCTCGCAAAGGTCAATAAATCAAAGTAATAGATCTAATGATCCGTGTTTACTTGGAAAAAATTGATCTAATGACATGAGATCAATGTTGAATTGTCAAAGGTTCTAAAGAGCCCTGTGAGAGTGACAAGTGTTACCATATCAGAGGAAGATCAAAGATCTAATGGAGAGAAAAGAGTTGAAATTTCAAGGAGCTCAGAGTAAGTGAGAGGGTGACAAGTGTCACCATCTCAAGAACTCTATCATAAAATCAATGATTGATGGAACAAAGGATTGGGCTTAGTATATAGATATCAATAGACCACATTAGATCCAATGATGCGAGCTAAGATAGGCATGTTTAAAGACTCAAAACCAATAAGGAAGGGACATATGTTCAAAGGGTAATGGTAATACCACATAACTAGACAACTCAGATTAAAAGATCTAGTATACCCAAAAGTAATGGAGTTGTAGTTGTCACCATATGCTAAGGTTTGAGTGTTCGAAGAACTTTTAAGGGAACTAATTATAAATGCCAAATTGATTGATGAACCAATATAACAAATCCATGAAAATCAAGGACAAAATGGGCTAGAATTATAAAGAGTCTTAAAGTTAGGTTGACACAATATATTATTTTGTATCAAAGCTTTGTAAATCATTTTTAAAGATTATATCTTGTAAAATCATGTGCAATTTGTAAAGTGCATTGTTTATGGGTTAGTCCATTTGTAAATTATTTCATTCTAGAATGTTGTAGAAGGATAGTCATCCTTGACACCTATGCAGTTATCATTAGATATGACTGATAGGCATACCTCATTGATCCTTGTATATAAAGAGATTTCCCATTATAAAAGATGAAGGGAGTTCTTAGAGCCAAAATTACTTTTTAAACTTTGAGCAATTAATATAAGTAAGGAATTTTGTAAAGTTTTTCCAAATTTGCTTATGTCTTTTATTATCATGGCTTCTCTCTCACTTTTTTGTTTTGACTTCCTAATTTGAATGGTTCTTATGAATTACTGGTGTGTACATTTGAATGTAGAGAATTTAACTTTGTCAATTCTAGGTTAATTAGAAGTTCTTAGGTTCATTTCATTTTCTTACTCTTCTTGCATTTGGGCTAATATTGTTTGATTATAGGGGTAAATCTTTAAAGTGAACTTGGTTCTTATTTGCATTATTTCTCACATTTCTTAGATTTTTGTTTTATGTGTGATAGGATTTTAGCTTATGTTACTTCATGTCATACATTGGTTAAGTGCATGCCTAGATGATATTTGAACTTTATCACAATGTTTGGAATGAAGATCAGCAACATTTATTCTCTACCCTACCCTTCCTTTTGATCCTTTTTTAACCAAATCACTCTAGTTTAATTTTCATTGTAAATATCCATCTTACATTAGTTCTTAATCAAAATTCACCATTCCTAGCATAACATAATTCATATTCTACATAGACTAACTATTAGGCCAGGTGGCTCCCAACCACCAAAAATTATAAATATTGTGAAACAATCCACTTTTTCTCTTCTATTTCATCAACAGATAATAGGATTATCACAACATGTAACTCATGTGCCGAATTCTTAGAATTATAAAATGAGAAGTGTTCTTGAACACTCTAGGCACATATGATACATATTCAAGCATGAACAAGGGGTTTGATCCCTCATTGGCTCAACACACCATATAACTTGATCCCAATGCTAAGCCTATAAAGAAAAGGCAAAGGCAAAGAAATCCTAAGGTGGAGGTGCTCATAATAAATAAACTTACCAAGTTTATTGAGCCAAAGATCATCTTTCCTATCAAATAATCTTCATGGGTTGCCAATCTTATTCCTGTGAGAAAGAAGAGTGGTGAAATCAAGCTATGTGTGGGTTTTAGAGACTTGAATAGGGTTTCATTAAAATAACACTATCATCTACCTTCCATGGATGAAATACTTTAAGTAATACCATTTCTTAATGTTTTTCACTCTTGGATGGCTATTCAAAGTATAACCAAGTATTGGTCAAAGAAGAAGTATAATATAAGATATCCTTCAATACCAAATGGGGGACATATTCCTATAATATAATGTTATTTGGGTTGTCTAATGCAGGTGCTACATTCCAAATATCCATGGATGTGGATTTCTAAGGCTTGATTAATGAGATGGTATTAATATATCTTGATGACATAATTTTTTTCACCAAGAATACTAGTGACCACTTCAAGAATCTAAGGTTAGTCTTTGAAAGGTGTAGACAATATGAAGTTTCTCTCAATCCAAAGAAGTGTGTCTCTGTTACTACTTAAGGTAAGTTACTTGGACAGTATTTATAAATATGGACTAGACATTGATCCTAATAGAATTTAGAATATTATAGCCTTATCATTACCCAAGCACAAGAAGGCTTTACAAAGTTTCCTTAGAAATATTAACTTTTTCAGAAGGTTCATACTTGGATTTGTTACTCTTTTGAATCCCATAACAACTATGTTAAATAATAATCAAACATTCCAATAGACCAAAGAAGAAAATCTAGTTTTAAAGTTATCAAGTAAGCTATAGCTCAAGCAACCACACTATTTAATCTAGATTTCTCTAAATATTTATTTTTGTATTCTTTTGCTAACACCAATACCGTCTCCTATATGTTGATGCAATAAAATGATGAAGGACTTGACCAATCTATAACTTTTTTTAGTCAAGGACTAGAAGACTATGAAGAAAGGTGTACATATGTTTAGAAACAAGTGTTGGTTTTGATAAGAAATATTAATAAATTCAGACATATGGTGTTAAACAACAAAATGCATGTGATGGTAACCAATCCAATCATAATAGACTTTCTCTTTAATAAGGACTTGAATAATAAAATGTTTGGGTGGATAACTAAAGTGATGGAATATGATGTTGATTTCAAGTCCACCAAGCTAGTAAGAAGAAATGGGATATGTGATAACCTAAAATAAGAAGAGATGGTTTTGGCATTACAAAAAGGTCCTAGTATATCTGCTACTTAAATTTTAAAAGTTGGACACAAAAAATGGTGAGTTTCCTTCAAATAGGTGAGTGTCCTAGGGGTTTAGATCAAGTAATAGTAGATACTTTAGAATGAAATCATACCTTATGTCCTTGTGAAAGGATTTCATTTTAGGAAAGATTTGAATGGGGTGTTACTCAGATGTGTAGATATAGATTAGGTTGATAAAATCTTAGAATAATTCCATGATGGGCCAATGGGAGGTCATTTTTCACCTAGAACCATAACTAAAAAAATAAAAAGGGTTGGTTACTATTGGCCCAACCTATTCAAGAATGCATATGCTTGGATTAGATAGTTTCAAAAGTGTATATTCTTTATAGGTATACAAATAATTGCATCCCTTCCTCTTCACCTAATATAAGTTGAACAATCAGTAATGCAATGAGGGTTTGATTTTATTGGAATGATGAACCCTCCATCTAGTCCTAGTCACAAATGGGTTCTTACAGCTAATAACTATTTCACAAGGTGGGTGGAGGTAGTATCCCTCAAGGAAGCTAATTAAACTTTAGTTCTTGAATTTTTAGGGCATAATATAAGGTTTAGAGTACCTGTAACCATAATTTTTGATAATGGCATGGATTTTAGTGGAGTAAAGGTAATGGAACATGATTCACTTTAAGAATCCTTGACCCAAACCCCCTTAGGTTTATTTAGGAAAATTAGATTCACTTCATTGGTGAATCAAAATGCATAGAGCATGTGAAAATCACCTTGTGTTTTCTAGTGGTGTCATAACACTAAAAGGGCTAGGATGACATTTCACTTTGGGGAATCATTGTGCTATTAGGTGTCATTATTCTCCTAAGCATCATTATGCTACCAAATGTCATTATGTTGTTGAGCATCATTATGTTATCAAGTATTAGTATGTTACCAGGTGGCAACATGTTAGTAGTATGTTGCCATGTGGCAACATGGTACCGTGTGGTAGCATCGTACTGTATGACACCATAGTGTCATGTGACACCATGTTGTTGTGTAGCACCATATTATCATGTGGTACCATGCTATTGTGTGACACCAAACTATCACATGACACCATGTTGTTATACAACACCATGATGTCACATGATGACTTATTGTCACGTGGCACCATAATGCCATGCAATTGCTTGCTACCACACAATACCATACTATCATGAAATTTTATGCTATTTCAAGGTGCAATGATAGCATGTTATCATGTGCTAGTAGTGTTGCCTCTTAGTGGGCCACTAGCATGGTGTCACATAGTGCCATACTATTTTTAGTCCTCGATGATGCTAACCAGTTACTCTAGTTCCTTGCCTTGCATATAAATAATGCTACAACAACCTCATTTAACACTTTTCTTAAACTTTTTCTCATCCTACCCCAACCTTCCTGCTTCTAACTCAACCTACCTACTTTCACTAACTTATTTCCAATGGCTTCCACATCCATGAAAATATCAACTAGGGGTGATCCAAAATTATGTTTTTAAAAATCTTTTATGTTTGGATTTCTTCTACATGTTGGATGATCCCATATCCTTTGTTGAGTGGATTGATCAATGCCAACTTAGATGCTTGGTGTAGATTTCATAATATGATATTTCTATTAACAACTAGTTGCTATGATCTCTAGTTGGGTATTTTAATCGAAGTGAGATTTGTTTCTATGTAAAATTTAACAACAAAACCATATCCTTTGGCACCTCACTATTGGATATACATAATTTAATAGGTCTTCCACATTGTAATACAAGTCTTTTTAGCACCAAGGTAGTGTTATCTGATGATGATAAAAATTATTTGGAGTTGATTTACAAACTATCCATTGACCCTACTAGTATGTGTTGAATTTATTAGTGAATTTGATATTTCTTAATTATTCTTGAATAATTTATTATAAATAGTTTGGTATCTTAATTCAATTTCATGTTTTACTTCTATTTTTATTTTATCTAGTCAAAATCGAAGGGGGGTCCCTGTAGAAAATTTCAACAATCTATTTCTCAAATCTATTACCCATTTCTTTCAAGTAAGAATTGTGTTGCAAGGAAGACCATCAAACATTCCCTTCTAGGTTGTTTACTATATTCTTCATTCTCTTTTAGGTGTTGTTTGTGACTGATACACCATTATTTCTAGTAGGGTTGGGGAAAAATAATTAAATTTTGCTTTCTCGAAGAACACTTGCACTATTTCCTCTTCTAACTACATTATGGCCTTGTACTTTGAGGCCTTATATGAAATCCAAAATACTATTATTCCCACTTCCCATTTCAAAAATGAAAGCTAATGCTTTGTCTCTTAAGGAATAGGAGGTAAGTTTAGTTTTCCCAAATTTTAATTTTTTCTTTATATTTCAAATTTTAATATTTTTTACCCTATTATTTGTTACAGGCAAGAGTGCATGTCTATGACATAAGAAAATAGGCTGCAAGTAGAGGTTGGCAACCTCTGGAGGGATTTGGAGATACCTAGTCCATAGAGTCTTCCTTCAATTCCTTTCAAATTACAAAATGCCCAAGAACTAATTTTGTTTTGTCTTCACTTCCAGGTTCCCCCAATTTTTTTTAATATCTTTTCTTGTTTTATTAAATGGAAAAAAATAATATTCATATTGTTTTTTTATTTTTGTAGTTGACTCTCGTATCGTTGATGTTGAGGATTATTCCACATAACACCATCAATGTTTACCGTTACAATTTTCTTTTTAATTTGAAGTTTTTTAGAATCTTCTAGTTAATTAACTACATAAATTACTCATTTATAGTAGCTTCTGAAACTACCAATGTTTCTCCCATAAACACATTGAAATGGCAAGGACCAACTCCTACAAGGATGCCAAGAGGGGAAGAGATAACTCTGGCAAGGATGATCAAAATGGATGATGCAGTCACCCTTATAGGTAATAACATTAACAAATTCAATTTGAATTTGCTTTTATTTTATGTTTTTGAATTTATTATTTGTGAATAAGAAAAATTTACAATCCACCGCACATCTACTGAGGAGACCTCAGAGTATGCCACCACCCCCACCACCCATCCAGATTTAGAAAAGAGGGAAGAATAACTCCCTCCCTGCACAAAGTTGAGGCACGCTATAGATTTATAATTTCTTTAATTTCTCTAATGGTGTCCTTTAGAATGCAAATGGTCTTACATGTTTGTAGCAGATTGATCTAGATGAGGAGTTTCTTAGCATTAAAAGTGGACCCCTAACTATTGGTGGATTCAATCCACATCAATTTATTCAAGTTCCTAATATACAAAGTCATCCTACGGTTCCCTCTTCCCCAATTAGCTCTTCCCCACCCCATAAAGATAATGTCAATGTTTTTGAGGATTCTCTCACTAATTTTTCATTGGACAATCTAGTTTCAAAAAATTTGCTTGTGAATTTGAAGGATGGTGTTATTAGTGAATTTAATGATTTAAAAAAATGGGAGATAAGGGCAAAATCCCTTATCAAAGAAATCAATACCCATTATCATAACCACTCTCAAAGAGTGAATTTGTTTTCTCTTATTCAAAATGAACCCTTAAAGATTGACACTTTGTTTTAGAAAGCATAATCTAGATTGATCTTTGTAGATAATGTTTATAATGATAGGATTTTAGATATTATGATAAATAGGTTAAATAATTTAAATGGAGAAGCCCAAGAACATTTCAATAAATGGGCTAAAAATATCAAACTTGTTACCATTGCCCAAGTAGAGAAGGATAAAGTAGTGGTATGTTTTCTTTATCTGTAATGTGTATTTTGATTATTATAATACTTTTATATGTGCTTGACACATCTATTATTTGTTTTTTATAGGAAAAATATGAAAATTTAATGCAAGAAGCACATCTTCGTAATGTGCATTTTAAAAATGCCCACAAAAGTATCTCCTCCACAATTACATTGAAGGAAAAGTTGGTTCTTTTAAATAAATAGAACAACACATTGAAAAAGATAATTAAAGAGCATGGTATGGATCCCAACCTTTTATTGAAGCAAAAAATAGATCTGGATCCTACAATTCTTTCAAAAGGAGATGCAGTGAATGAGGAGGTGATTCTTGCACAAATGAATTATGTTGCAAAGGATCTTCAGAAGAAGGGAGTGATAATGGAGGATTCACAAGTAGGTTCAGATAGAGAGGTTTTCATGGGTAGGGATGGTAAGCAGCTAGTGGGAAGAGAGTCTCAATCACAAAAATGATGATTTGTGTGAGTTTATATTGTTGAAAATGATAATTTATATTGTTTAAAATAGTTTATATCATGTTTTTTTGAAAAATACTTGATTTATTAAATGATATTTTACAGTTGTTCCAAAAACTCATAGCTATATATATATATATATATATATATATATATATATATATATATATATATATATATATATATATATATATATATATTGGTCAAGTTTATATATTTTATGAAGAAAAAGTGGAGTAAATATTCTATGCATGGTTTTAAGGTTCTAGTTGTTGGACTATACTAGTGGTCAAGTTTAATGTTGTAGGGATGTTATAATTTTATGGTTTGAATGAATGGCTATAATTTTATAGTAGTTGTAGCCTTGAATGGATTGTTTATATATTATACGAAGAAAAAGTGGAGTAAATATTTTATGATGGTTTTAATGTTCTTGTAGTTGGAATATACTAGTGGTCAATTTTAATGTTCTATAGATGTTATAGTTTTATGGTTTGAATGAATGGCTATAATGTTATAGTATTTGTAGCCTTGAATGCATCATTTATATATTCTATAAAGAAAACACTGAGTAAATATTCTATGGATGGTTTTAATGTTATAGTAGTTGAAATATATTAATGGTCAAGTTTAATGTTCTATGGATGCTATGGTGTTATGGTTTGAATGAATGGCTATAATGATCTAGTAGTTGTAGCCTTGAATGCATTGTTAAATTGATCTACTAGTTGTATGTAGCATTGAATGCATTGATTGTGGTGTAATTTGGAAATATGTGAACCCAACCATAGACAAAATATTCATAGTTTTAGTAGTAGGAAAAATAGCCTATGGTACAATAAGTATTATATGGATTTATATTGTTCTATTAGTTATAATATTGAATGTATTGGTAGGAGAAAAAGCGGAGTAAATATTGTACAAATGGATTTAATGTTCTAGTAGTTGATATATACTACTTGTAGCTTTTGAATGCATGGCTATAATGTTCTAGTTGTTGTAGCCTTGAATTAATTGTTAAACTATTCTAGGAGTTGTATCATTTAATGCATTGTTAGTGTTATAGTGTTCTAATAGTTGTAGTATTGAATGCATGGTTAAACTATTCTAGTAGTTGTAACACGGAATGCATTGATTTATTGATTGATTATTAAATATGTGAACTATAGGTAAAATATTTTTAGTAGTTGTAGTATTTGAATATTTTAATGGTAGAGTAAATATTCTAAGGAATTATATTGTTCTATTTATACTATTTAATGCATCATTAGTATTATATATATATATATATATATATATATATATATATATATATATATATAATACTAACGATGCATTAAATAGTATTATATACAATACATCATTAGTGTATATATATATATATATATATATATATATAATTCTAATAGTTGTAGATTTGAATGCATTATTATATTGTTAGTGTTCTAATAAATTTAGAATTTAATCGATTGATTGTAGCTATATATTTGTGTAATGGTACTAATGTAAATGTACAATAGAATAATGGTGTACCATGCATGTCTACACATAAGACTCATGCTCTGTATGATGTTAATGATAATTATGATTGATACAAGATGAATGAGATGAATTGCAAAGATAAAATACTATTCGAAATACACAAAATTTTAATAGGAAAAAAAATATTGAATCTGATATATTGAATAAGATTCATGATTTTAACATTCAGGTAATATATTATAGAATTTAATGTATTTGAATAAGATTGAATAAGAAATATTTTAGAAAACAATAAGTGCTATACTTATCAAACTACAAGCTAGGCAGCAAAAACAATCCTTAAGAAGCTTGCCCATTGTAATATTGATTTGTAGCTACCATGAGAGTGTCATATCCAATCCAGATATTGTCATGATCTATAGAATATTAATGAAAATTTATGATTGTTAATGAATGACATGCATTACAAAGATAAATTACTATTTGAAATACATAATTTTAATAAGGCAAAAACTATTAATTCCAATTTGTTGAATAATATTCATGAATTTAACATCCAAGAAATAGATTACAAAATTTAAAGTATTTGAAGATGAAAGAATAAGAAATATTTGAAAAAATAGTAGTTTCCATACTTATCAAACTAAAATTCGAGTAGTTGAGACAATCCTCAAGAAACTTGTTCATTGTAAGTGTGATTCACATCTACCATGCTAATGTCATATTTAGTCTCGGTATTATCTTCCTCTGTATTGGTAGATGTATTAGTCATGCCTCTTCTTTTCACTAGAGAACTCCATGTTTCCACTGCTCTATCATATAGAAACTTGTCTACAAAATAATGTGAAACATAGTCTCAAGCAAGTCTCTAGATTTTTATCCAATCTATTTCTAAGTTGTGACTTCACGAAGGATAATGCACTAAACAATCGCTCATCTTCCACAGAACCCAAAATCATTGTTAGAAAAATTTCATATAATCTAAAATATTCACTAATACTTTCTTGTAAAATGTTGCTTGGATAAAGTTTTTTCCATAGATGAGTAATGGCACCATTTTCAATTGGGTCACTTAAACACTAAAATTGATCCATCATTGTAATCCAAAACTATGTTGACTGAGATGTAAGTTATTGATTATTTAAAATACCATTAATTTGAACTCCATTCACATCCAAAGATATATATATATATAATACTTGTACCCATGTATTTGTGAAATAATGCACTGATTTGTTCTTCACTGTTAACACTGTTCCAAAAAATGAGATTCACAAATCCCATACCCTCCAACAACTCATCCCTTTGAAAATATTCTCTGATCTCAGCGTCTAAACTTTGTGAGATTTTTGTCAATTTAATTCATGTTTTAAACAAAACAATATCATATAGCAAACATGTCATAGGTACATCTTTAGGCTCAGCTCCCACAACTTCAATTCTTATAGAGCATGTGTGCATTGGCATCTCAATGCCATTTACCACAACACAAAGATGATCATCTATATTAAATTTCAAATAACTCTTTAGATTATGAAAACTAGTTAAAATTTTCCAAGTTCTAAAAATATGTTTGTAAAATATTTCATTAGATGTGTACAATATATCTAAACATGGACATACACATTTTCTCAAACGTATGAAGTCAACACTATAGATAAATCTCTCTTACGCATGTTTCATTGAATAGTTGATTTCCTTCAACATTGGAAAAACACCAAATAATATGAGTAAAGTTTAAAAATATGTTAAATGACACAACAAATATTTTTCTTTGTGAACTTCCCTATGATATTTATACATAAACCCTGTCAAAGATGGATATTCCTCAAAAAATATGTAGGAAAGTTCATACTTAGAAATCCATCTAGTTTCCACATATTTCAGTAGTTTTTTACCATCTATCACCACAATTGCAAATTTGTGGAACTCCATGAATTGAAATGTATGCATGTAAGTCACAAATAATCTCTTCCACTTTTGTGAAATTATTGAATGTCCTAACAATTTTTTAAGAAATATTCATCCTATGTTCCATGCAATGGATTGGAATCATAAACAGAGAAACTATTATTTACAAGTGAATACAAAGACCCTTTCTATGCCCCTGTATCATCGATGCACCATCAGGTCCAACACAAACTAGCTTTGTATCTATGACATAATCATCCATGTGAGGTCTCTCTCTTAAATTTATTATAACTAATTTATGGAAGTTTTCTACATTACAATTTTCTACCATTTTATGGACAGCTAAAAGATGAGATTGCCTTGAATAGTTTTCAAAGGTATACATATGCATGCAAACCCATGTTGTGTTGTCAACTATAGTGACCTCATCTATAGACAGAGAGATAAATAGTAATCTCTTAACACTTTCTTTCAAATCTTTCATCTCAACAATGGTTAGACATTTTTCCATTTCCCAAGCATTATTATCCAACTAATGTGACTATGGAATATCTAGAAACCCATTATGTTGAAACAAAGTTTTGTAATTAATAAAATCAGAAATGGGTCTTCCCTTTTTTTAAATGTGGAAAATAGTAGAGAACTGTACACATTTTGCCCTAAGATTGAATTGCATAATTTTTCCAAATTGTTCTTTTATAGTCCCCCATTTCTCAACAATATGTTTTTATCAATTTTGATCATTTTCATATTCATGTGCATATTTGACATGCATGTATTC
This sequence comes from Torreya grandis, assembly GCA_037957365.1. NCBI lineage: Eukaryota > Viridiplantae > Streptophyta > Pinopsida > Cupressales > Taxaceae > Torreya > Torreya grandis. The sequence continues at coordinate 5,695 of JARHVA010011468.1, read as the reverse complement.
TTATCTATTTTTTCACCTATGTGTTTTTGTTATTTGTCCATCTAGGAGCTTCACTGATATATATATTTTCCTCCAATTTTTCTCAATTGTATCCAATTTAAGTTACATTCTATGTTCTTTTCCAAGTTTCCATTTGTAAATTGTACATCTGCATTTTATGGGAGGCTCATTACCATTTGTCTATAAGTTCTATAAATGGATATTTTGCAGTCTGGTCAACTTGAAAAGACATTCCTATTGTCAATGTACTTCTCTTCCTTCATCTACTTTTTTGAATGGAATTTTTAACAAAATTGTGTGTCTAAAAAGAACTGCATTTCTCTTTTGGAGTGCCCATAGGTGTCTCTTCTAGGGGTGGAATTTTATCAATAAAATTTTTAGGCGATGAGAAGCTATTGGGATTAATTATTTCTAATGAAATAGTCTCAATATCCATGTCAATTTATGCATTGAAATGATTTTGCTATTATTCTACAATGAAAAAAATTAACTATTTTTTTTTTAAATTATAATTACCTACATTTGAAGTGTCTATTGTTTGCATAGTTCTTTTTCCTAGATTTACAAAATAAGACATGATATTGGATTTTTTTGGTATTTTATATGGTGTTTTAGCCTTATTAGTACCTCTTAATACTCGAGTTATGTTTCCAAGTAGTTTATTGCTATCAACTTCCTTTCTACTATCGAGTGTTAGGTTATGTTCATGTTGCACAAATATATCACATGACACACCACTATTGGACACCACATTATAGTCATGCAATAGAGTGCCATCATGTAGGACATGCTAGTTAGGTGACTAGTTGCCATTATGTGGCACATCATAGTTAGGTGGTAGATTACCACCATGCGATGTGATGCTATCATGTGGTAGATTGCTATTTTATGATATATTGTTGTCACCCAGTAGGTTTTTATTGCATGGTAAACTACCACCACATGACACTATGCTACGAGGAATCTGGTTTGCACCATGCAACATTAGGCTAGTGGAGGTTAGGGTGATGAAAGTAGTCTAGTGGTAGAGTGTATCCTCAAGTCTCTATCTTTACAATCTAGTAAAAAATATACTTTGGTGGTAAGTTCATGACCTAAAACCTCTAGGAATATATGCACTATATATAGATGGTGAATTACATGGATATCCCTATAATTATTATAAATCATTGATGATCTAACCCCTCAGAAAAATGACATCCCAAAATTTTAGGTGAAATGGTCATATGTTGTACCCTAAAAAATCATCAAATTCAAAATCCTTAAAATGAAATATTCATGAATTAACAAATATTCGCCACTAAAATTTACCCTACAATGGAATGAGCCCTACAATATGGCATTTACTTGAGTACTTCCTCTAATTACTATCCCAAGGTAATGGGATAGATGAGTCCACTAATCAGAACATGATCATAATTATAAATAAAACTATAGAGGACAATCAAAGGATTTGGCATACTAAACTGAAGAGATCCCTATGGGCTGATAGGATCACTCCCAAAGTTTCTATTTGTAATTATCCTTATATGTTTATCTATGGGAGAGAAGATAAGTTACCTATTTCACTTAACTTACTAACTCTTGAGTTGGCACAATAAACTTGAGAGGATGGATAATGATCCTATAGAGATAAGGTGGGAAGAACTAAAGGCCTTAGAAGAAGCAAGGAATCCTGATATGCACACCATAGAATGTCACCAAGCACAAGCGGAGAGAAAATTTCACAAGAAAGCTAACTCAATAAAATAGCAAGAAGAGGATCTTATTTTGAAGTGGGATTTTGATATAGATAAGCCTAGTAAGCATACCAAGTTTGATGCATAATGGAGTGCACCCTACATCATCATTACTTACAAGGATCACAATGGCTTTCAACCAACAAGAATAAATGGAGAAGAATTGAGTATCCTAATCAATGGAATACACTTGAAGCCATGTTATTGAGGTTAGTTATATATTTTTATACATATTAAAGTAGGTTTTGAGTTTTGTAAGTGTTTCCAACACAAGTGTTTGCTTTGTTTATTTTGTGTCTTTCCTTTCTCTAAGTGTCTTATGGCACATGTTTGGTTTGTTTTGTGTTTGGTGTTTGTCTAGTTTCAATTTTTTTCATGAAAAGTTTACAATTATATTTTTGGAGTTACCCCATTACCCAATGAGGAAGGATAAGGCCACTGATCTATCAGCTATGCAAGCATGTTTCCCCTACGAGTAGCTAATTTATTGACCAATTTTCACTCCTAAGTCAAAAATATAAATCACTATAGATTGAAACTTTCATAGGTATATTAAAACTTGTCTTTGGGATTAAAAATGTCTTTTCATGGTCTTTAAAGGTCTTCATGTGGTCATACTTGTAATAGTTTAGCATTGCCCAAAGGTTTAGTCTTATATGACTCATCTAGTCATAAGGGTCATCTATAGGTCTTGGTGTTCTCAAAGGTGGTAAAAAGTGTGAATTGGTTTTGAGGCATTACAAATTATTATTTATGAGTTTTGAAGGTCATATTATCATGTGTTAGCATGTCATTTTGTCCTTATGTACTAAAAGGTCATTTTACCAACTTTTTAGCTTATTTTATGAAATTATACATCGTTACTTCAATTTAAAAACATTTAAAGAAGATCCCAAAATGTAATTTATGTCATATTATGTTTATGAATAGTCAAATACTAATAAACCTTCAAGTTTAACATCCAAATGAGAAATATGCCACTTTACAAGCACTTTTTGGGTACTTGTACAGCCTTGGAGGATCATTTATTCATCAAAAATGGTTTAAGAGTGTCCCTTGAGATTATTTATATAATTTTAAAGATCTATACCAAATTTTAGGTTGTATAGGTACTTCAGTTATTCTCTCTCCTCCATTGTTGCCTTTATAAGCTTAGAAAGGCAAAATTGAAGTGGATGGCATGCCCAGGAGAGAGAGAGTTAGGAGATAAAACTTTGGAAATTTTTAGGGGTCATCATAATATTTAAATTAGTATAATTGGTTTGAATATTATTATCCCATTATTTATGAAAAATCACTAAGAGTGATAGCAGGTCACTATGTCCTATCCATCTAAGCAGGGTATGTTCTTGCATCTATTAATCCATTTAAGAATTATATGAAAAAGAATGGTTTTTTAGGGGTGTTTTTTTAGAGGTCAAGTATATAATATTCATGGTTTTTTAATCAATTATCTCATTATTTATGAAATTACTTTAATGAGGAAGAAGAATGTCTCAAAGTATAGAGTGTTCAAATCACTCCTACTACAAGTGTTATGTTTTGTTTTTCATGGTGGTCACTATCAGATGTTCCCAAGTGATTAATAATTAATGGAATATCCCTCAACATCATAAATCTCAATGTGATTCTCCTTGGAATGCAATCTTGTCTATATTCTCTAAGGTTTTGATATTTGTAAAATATGTACAATATTTGGGCAAACTTATCCAGGTCTAACTATAAACATTTGGTTATGAGTGTTATTGATAAATCAATAGTAACATGAACAAGACACAATTAAACTATTTAGTGTCATATATATTTATGGTGATGATCCAATTTCACCTTTAATTAAGGGCTAATAGAGTGTTTTAGTCACATAGGTATGCATGCTTAAAAGTGGATATTCATGAGCCCTTTGAATTCAATCTTATCTATAGTCTCTAAGGTTTTGCTCTTTGAAAATCCTATATGGTATTTGAGAAAACTTATCAAGGTTTTAATGTTAATTTTTGGTTTAAGTTTTATTAAAAAAATCCATAGTAACACTAATAAGACAAATTGAACTATAAAGAGTCATAAAGATGGTGATGATCCAAGTTCACCTTCAATCAAGGGCTAATAGAGTGTATCAGTCACATAGGCCTATAAGCTTACAAGTGTATATTCATGAGCCCAAGTCTATGTCATGAGTGTTTGATAACATGAAGGTCTACCTTGAGTTATTTGACATCTATTCAAATCTTATTGTCTCCTTTAAATGTCACCAAAGAAGATATGGGTAAATGGGGATCTTCTAACTCATGTAAACCACTATACATACAGTCATATGACCTTCAGAGTAAATTTGATGAAAAATTTATATCCACTTGGAATATAAAATACCCTTTGAAGACATGGTTCAAGTTCCAAAGAAAGTGGTATAATTCAAAGGTGTCTTAAAATAGTCAAAAAATCTAGCTCTCAAGGAAGAAACACCTATAGGTAGATGTAGACCTATAGGCAGGGTCTACAATGAGTAAAGACACTTCAAAGGGTGAATGTTTCAATGGTTTGAATTAATAACCAAGTGAATTATTGAGTTTTTAACTAGACCTCCTACCTTCAATTCTAAATGGCACCATATGCTAATTTAAAACAATAACTAGATGTTTAGAACTCCCAAAGAGAGTACTACTTACAACCAATCTTCAATGGGTATGTATTGAGAGTGAATTGAGTTTTAAAGATTGATTTATATGAGAAAGTTGAGTTTAGTTCAAAAACAAAAACCCTGAGTTTGATCTACCTTTTGAAATAACAAGAGATGAATTAAAACTAGGTCTAATCACTATATGCATAGTCTTCATCACCTATAGGCCTACTCAGTATAGGTAATGAACCATATTTAGAAGCATAAGGGATGATAGGTTTGATAATTATGTAATGAAAATTTTCAAATTTAAAAATTTACCTTAACTTATATGAACAAAGAAATGGAACCTTACTGTGGCATCTTGTGATGAAGACCTAGAAAGCCTAGATGAACTTAAGGGCTTATTTCACATGTTACAGACCTAAAAGAGACATATCAATACTTGGATAAGGCTGGTAGGTTAAAAATATGTTTAATATTATATTTTTTTTAGTACACTCATGGTCTTTTTGAGTTCACTAAAACTTGTAGGGTCAAATATCCAAAGGAAGTTCTAAAACCCTACAATCACTACCTACAACTAGTCTTGAATGGAGAAAGAAATATTTTCCAAGGACCCACAAGAAAGGTTAACTCAATTTTGATATGTAAATCCATAATAACATCATGAAACATAAATAAACATGAAATACAACCCTTTAGATTAGAATCACCACCTACAGGGGTCTCTAAATTTTAGAACTAGACCTACAGCTACACCCCAAGGTTTTGAGAGTTATCTATGTAAAATGTCATAGAGTGAGAAAATGGATTGACTAATACAAAATAATTACCTAATGAGGTTTATAAGTTTAATTACATAAACTCATAATTTTTCAATTTATTATATCACTATCTTCAAGGGCATAATACAAAGAACACAGTCATTAGGCCTATAGGCTTAATACCCTCCTCAAGGCATCAACACTTGAAGACTAAGGTCAAGCACAAAAGGGGTTGTATGGAGACCTAATAAAAATATTATATATTTAATAATAGGTTTGTATATATGATAATGGCATTGGTTTTTAAAGGGAGGCTTGAAAATGGCCATTTTAGCCTAGAACTACTATTAGATTGCACGAAATGCATATTTGCTACCTGAGGAGTATCTTATCACACTCATAAATTTCATGATGAATTTAATGGAATATATTTATGATTATAGGTGATGTATGGGTCCCATAAAACAATCTTATTTAATTAGGAGACATAAAGAGGATATGTTCTTTATGAATAATCCTTAAGAATGAAATGTGCTTAAAACCCTGATAGTGACCAGTTAAGATAAATGGAAATC